>JAKSZP010014523.1:0-226975 GCA_022478985.1 Massospora cicadina
TCAATTCCAGCCAAGACAAAACCTTTTCAAGATCATCCTTACCTAGTACTGAGTCATGTGGAGAGGGCTTTCCACCTTCTCAGTCAGGTGAGTGACAATATTCATTGAGGACGCCCTCAAGGAGGCCTTTCCAGAAGGTCAGTAAAGATCCTGATTGGATTAGGCTCTGAAGATCCTGAAGGCATCGAGTCCCAATACACCCTATAAATAATGAAGCATTTTGATTTAATAAAATATTTGGAAAACTAACCTGCATTTTTCCGTTTCCTCTTCGGTGCTCATTTCTGATTTTCCAGCTTTGAGCCACCACAAACCCCAGCGCCAGTCCAAGGAACTGTAGCGCCAACAGCTCCATAGCAGGGGAAACCCCCTTGGAGTAGTGCATCAACCCCCATACCTGGCAGTCCCACTGGCAACAGGGGTAACTTGAGTACCCCAGGGTGCCCAATTTTATCTTTCTTTGTTTTCCACACATATTCAGTAATGCCCATCCTCTGGTTGGCTTGCCTCAGTTAAATAAATACATTGTACATCCATTGCTTAAGCTTAGGCTTTGGACTCATCATGACGCTTAACATCTTGGTCATCCTAGATATAGCGTCAGTATGGGTTACCTGTTTCATCATCATGGAAATTAATGAGCTACAATCACTCACTTGGCAACAGGTGCTTTAAAGTCCTAAGGTTTGACTTTGTTCTAAACACTATGTAGATGGTGTAAAAAGCCATCATCCAACTTGACATCACAGAGGTAGAGGTATAGCCTTGAAACATTTGAGTACCTTCAAGGGTGCATCTACTTTTATGTGCAATGAGATCCACGCTGATGCAATTTAAAGGGGCGTCAGTATTTGTAACGATCAGAAACATCCCAGTTCTAATCACCATGAGCTAACGTTCACATTGTTGAATAGCACAGAATAATGTCTAGCTCATAGCTAGACTCTCGAGGTAAGTGTTAGAGCTGGATGCTACTAAATCAATCAACCTCAGAATCGTGGAAACTTAAATGTGAAAAAGAACGTCAGGTATGCTAGTTAGTTCCTGAAGAAATTTTTTATTTTTTATCAAATAAAACCGTCAAACAAGGGATCATTTCCAATATGCTCTGGCGTCAAATTCACAGCAAGAAAAGACAGAGCAACTGTGGGAGCCAAGCCCCAAGACCTTAAGTCTTTGCAACATGGCAAAAACTTGCTGCATTTTGGAACCAAGTAAGGCAAGGTAAGGGATGCCATGAAAGGTCTGAGAGAGAAAGGTCTAGATTGGGTTCAGAAAAAGTGCAGGCTTGACCTTTTAAAGTCACCTTTTGTGGAGCCCCCCTTCATGCCATACTTTAGGCTTGCAAGAGCCTAAAAAATAGCTTGGTGGGGCACATCCCAGCGCTGAGCCCAACATCAGGTGGAAATCCAAAAAAGATAAATGACATAGGTTTGTTTTTATATCCTGAGTTAAAATGTGATGAATGGTATAATCTGATTGTCGCACTTTCTAGCTTTTTAGGATTTAAAACTTTTAAAAAAACTTACAAAAGGGTGATGGAAACAAATTTATACTTCAATTTGATTAGAATTGAATATTCTACAGGCTGGTTATTTCCAATCTTTTAATATCGCCTAAGCCTTTTAATTAGTTATCTCAAATAATTGGGACATGCCCATCATTATATCGCTACCAGATTGGATTAATTTAGTAAAACAACTCTATACCTATGGCACGCCACCATTGCCAAGGTTTAATTCAGATCAACTTTCAACCACCATCCTTAGCTTAGCCCCCAATATACCTTTTAAACTTGCCACAATGCAACTCACTGCCTTACATAAGACTTATATCTCCAAAAGCCTTTGCTGGCCATACATGGAGCAAAGCCAGGAAGTAATGATTAAAACAAAGATGAAGAGGACGATGTTATAATTGGCATAATGGCTTCAGGAAGGGTGCTTAAAATCAGATTATTGCTATCCCATTGGCATACTGGTACTTGTAAAGTTATATGAAGCACCATCATTTAAGGGCATATCTAAGAACTATCTCAATAACGTTTTCTTTATATTAATAACTATATTAATATAATCAAAGGTCAAGAATAGCTAAGATTTGATCTTAATTGGTTGGTTGGGTTTAAACTGATGAAATTTTGGTACCAATACAGACTTAAGCTGCATCTTTGCCTAATTTCAAGATAGTTATAGGTTTGAGATTGATAGAACAGTTTACGTGTATGGCAGATTCAAAGAAAACTAATTCATGTCTCTATTCAGGCTTATGTGGACATCTTTACACATATTGAGATTATGTATAATTGCTCATTTGTTTTAAGTGAACTTATATACAAAAAATCAGTTTAATTAATTTATTGTGAGCTCGCCAAATCTGTTGGTATCTGTTATTGATATCACACAGGGAATCAACATACTTTAAAAAAGTTTAAGGCGGATTCTTAATGGAGGATATAGTGTTTTTACAGAGCGTTGAAAAAATTTTATAGATCACACCCATCCTCACACCCCATAGTAAAGATGGTGTGGGCACAAAGCTATGGAACCATCAATGCTACCTCCCTTAGTCACCACCTTAAATATAGTGTTGAAGTCAGTTTCCATTGCAGAGAGGTTCATTAACCTTGTAAAGCTTTATAGAACTGATTTTAGCCTATATAACCTTTATAGAGATGGGAAAGGTAGCCTTGAGGGAAGAACAATTGGTTTTTAGATGAAATAGATCATTTTAAATCTCAAACTCTTTATAATTATATTATGAATTATACCAATGATGCCCAAAAATTCTCTAAGCCTTCAAATCGTGAATCTTTAATTAATATGGCACCTCTCAGCCATTAAAAAATGTCTATGATCATTACCATCATGGTTTAAGAGGTTAGAGCCTCTCACTTATTTAGGCACAGCTGGGAAACCTTCAGTGTGATATATATTCTCACCTAGTACAGGATGACTAGGATGCAACTTAGATAAATCTCATGTGTTGTCCTCCAAATAAAATTCTAAAGGGTTACACCTTGTTACAGGTAGCTTTAATTAAAAATCTGACGATTGCAGTGTGGATGTCTTTAACCCATTGCTCTGATATCATATGAAGATTCCCTGTATAAGGGTCCCTCTGCGGCCATTAAGTTGGACATGACTCTGCATCCATTCCAACTGAAGATAGAAAAAAAACCTTGAGCACTACCACTGGAGTAAATAGCAGACTTGGAACACACCCTTAATGAGCGATGGGTGGCTGCCGCTCCTCCTATACTGAGTCCACCCCAACCCTGGAATAATGGGTATCTGACCCCTTCATTATCACTAAACAATCCAAGGCATATTTATCTAAAATTGAGAATGTATGCGCTAAACCATAAGGAGATCTGCAGAACATGATCAAATCTTCAGAAGGTTTGAAATCACCACGCTCAACTGAGAAAAAAATCCCTAAGCGTCCAAATTAATTGTCCTATGTTTATGATGAACAAGAAATTATTTGTGAATGAAAAAACCTCAGGGAATATTGGAGCAAAAATGTCAGCATTCAAAAAAATTGAGGAAAATCTTCAAGTCAAAACGCCAAGCAAGCCATATGGCATTTAAAATTCTTAAGGCTCTAGAAAACAACAGAATACTAAGTAATAACTCTGGAAAAGTTCTTATTACTCTTGGAAATATTTGACCTCCACACAATTTTTAAGTAGTTCTCAAGACACACCCCTCACCTCCCCATACCATTATAAAAGCCCAGCACTCTTCCCATAGTAGAGTGCTGGGTTATTTCACAATTCCTTTGGTAATTTGATAATTACAAACTAGAAAAACTTTTGAGTTTTATTAAATTCTAAAAGATCTTGCCCCCCTTCAACAAAACCACTACAACCTATGGAGGGCCCCACCTCATTGATCTTGGTGATGGCAGTGGGAATTTTCTTAGTGTTATTAGTGTTATTGACCCTCAGTGAAGAATTAAGGAACCTTATTAAAATAGTTGTCACACCAACCACTTGTCCAAGAGTACATGCATGCTGATCCCCACCCTGAATTGAACATCCTGACTTCCAACGTAAACTTCAATACCCAAGACCTAATCATAGAAAATGTTGTAGTAGATTAGAATGTCAAAAAATACTAGAAGAATCATTATCAGAAGTATAATGAATGCACCTCATTATCAAGTGCGCGCCTAGGCCAACCCAATTTTGAGCTGAACCCCCATTCAGGATGGTCAATGAAGCTGCCCCCAACTAAACCAACCACTCTCTTCTTGTTGTTAGAGGCGTAAGAGGGATTGCCACCAATTCTCATCTTAGTGGTTAAATTTTGGTTGATGCTCGTAGATTAATACTTTCTTCACCTAGCCCATGAAGATCCTATTTGCAAATAATGAGAATGGCGATGCATGTGTACCATGAATGCTATCATGGGTATTGGAGTACCCTTGATGGAATTCATATATTATTTTGGCATGTCAAATGTCTGACATAAAAACTCATCCATTAAATAAAGCAGTTATATTGATAGACAAAACCTGTTGAACTTAGGCCAGTCTATAAATGAAAGAAGCCTATATGGCCTCATGCACTCCCTCCTGACATGTTGGCCATGGGTCACTCTATTTAGAGCCACAAAACAAGCTCTTCTCACCTGGGCAGCACAGCCAATCACCCCCCTACTTAAGCACCCAAGAATGCAATGTGACAGTGATTGTAACTCTTGAAATACCCCAAGTTCTAAACGTTGCATCAGTAAACAAACCACGAGCAAAAAAAGAGAATTTCCTCAATCTAATGGTGATTTATGTAAATCTTCTAATTTAAAAGAAAATGTTCCCACTCCAAACGTGACTTGTAAAATCCAGCTTTGTTCTGCTGATTCCATTGTCCCATTTGGCAGAGGTACAGGGACCAATCTGATCTCATCGTCTTTGGTATCATTAGATAAATTTACATACTACTCATTAAACCAAGGCTTCAAAAGGGGTTCCTTTAATAATCACACTATCAATTGAACTTAATTTTCTGTGAAGTTAAACTACTATAATTTATATACCCACCAAATAGGTAAGTTTATTAAGTGTAGCGCTACAGTGGGTTTATTTTTTAAAAATCTAAACTGGGATTTGGACGCTGCTACCTGCAGATTATAAAATGAACCTTGAATAAATTAATTAAAAAAGATTTAGGCGTGGAAGCCCCTTTGATCCCAGCATTGATGCTGGCCAGAAACTAAACTGAATTTTAATAATTTAACTTAATATTAGTAATAGATTTTTTAAAAAATCAAAAATTGATTTGAACCTATTATACAGGATGTAATTCCCTATGATTCCAGCATTTAAGAAACCATCTTGTGAAAACCTGATCATTGTGGTGACAGGATCTATCTTGTGTCTCTCAGATGAGGTAGCCCACAAAATGCTGGGATTCCTGGATAAACTTAAACTATGAGCTATCTTAACAGGAACCACAGAGGCATCCAAAAACAAAAAATTTTGGAACTAATTGACGCCATGAAAGAAGAAGCAAAAATATAAGCCTGCACCTTACTTTACCAAAAGTCTCATCTAGGAGAGTCCTATCCCTCGCTTTTCACAATTTTCTTGTCAATGGTAGCCACCCTGGCGTCAAGACCTCAACTTTTATTCCAATTATCTCATTGACAGGCCCTTGCCTCAAGTTTATATGACCACATCAAGGTTTTCCAGCATCTAGAGGATCCCCTCCAACTCTCAGAGTGTATCGCCATTACCACTTTCCAGGCTTCCCTCAACCAGGGGTGGTTCTCATGCGGCATGGTACAATACACATCAGAATAATGAGGGAGCATACAAACTGACTCAACAGATCAAGGACCATCCCAGATTCAGATGAGAAAAAACTCACCCTGCAGAAACAATACCGCCATACTAACAAAACAACACTATCCACTTCCAATGAGGGTGTGTTTATGTTGTTTGATGGCAAGGGAAAGGCTTCTGACAAATAAAGATATGGGATGAGATCAACTATCCAGTGGCGCAGCTAAGCCCAATATGGTGGAAATGAACTTCCAGACTACTACCACACATGCACTGGAAGGGCTTACTATTTCCCCTATGCCCCCACTTTGTCCCAGTATAGCAGAGTTTATGAGTTGCCATCCCCTCCTGCGACTTTAGTACACACTCTAACCCTGAAAAGGACGACCAGCTATATCCACAATAAAGTGCCTACTGCTTTTAACAGCATTATACCCCTGGGATCTTGGTGACGCAGCTCACCCTCAAGAGCTTAGATTTATGGACCTTATGAGTGATGTAGCTGATAGAATTCTGGCTTTTTATCCCTGTTAACCCAGAGGCCCTGATTATTTCCCCCTACCAACTTAAGGTAATGGAGCAGGTCAAAAAAGTACGCCACTGAAATCTGACAACTGAAGACCTTTGGTCACATACTCTCATTATCAAACCCATTGGAACCACTTTGGCCCCATTATAATATGCCTAAATGACAGCAATGCCCTCTGTATCCCTTAACAAACCTCAGGGCTATGACAATTTACCCGTGAGCATAGATTTCAACTTTAGCGTATGCACTATGAATGGCTTCACTTATTTGATTGTGCTTAACTTTTGTTCACCATAGATTTGACATTCAGTTCAAGATGCGCTGCAAACAAAGCCTTGGTGGACACTGGCACTTATGGAAATTCTATTGACTCAAGTTGGCCCAGACCTTGGATCTGGCAGTTACTATGGAGCCCTAGTCATGGGGGCCTCACAACTACCAATGATAACACTACCCTTATGTGAGCAACTACACTTCTCAGCCCATGGACATCACTTACACGCCAACTTCTTGGAAATTCCTGACCTACTCTACCCCATGACCCTAGTCTTAGGTTGGTGGCGCTGACAGCTAATAACCATCAACTTTGAGTGGAGCATCCTTTCCTTAAAGCCCTTCTACAATTTTGGTAAGATCTATATGCTACCCATTCTGGCAAAAGGAAACGCAGTAGTGGCCACTGTGAAATACTATACTTCAAAGCTAGCTGAACTGCCCAAAATGTTCAGATACTTGAACACTATGAAGAGATCCTTGACTTAAATAGGGCCAACTTTTTGTCACCCCACTACTAGTTCAATATAGGTTTTTGCATGATGGTGGACCTCATTAGTATTAATTGCCCACCCTACTTTTACACCACTGATAAGGACCAAGCCCTGAAGACATGAATTGATAAGATGCTAGCCAAGGGATGGTTAGTAAGAAAACATTGACCAGTATTGTCTCCAGTGGTGTTCTCTTAGGATCCAGATGGCTCCCTGTAGCCATGCGTAGACTATGGCCACTCAAACAACATTATTGTTACTGGACTTTACCCATTGCCACTTGAGGCTGGAATCTCATAAGTATTTTGCAAAATCCAAGCTATTCTTGAGAATAAACTTGTTAAATATGTTCCACCAGGTCCAAGTGAAAGAAGGACAAGAATGGCAACAGCCATCTGAACACACCATGGCATATACCAGTTCAAGATCATGCTGATTGGAAACAAATATACCACCTCCATATTCCAATGTGTCATTGAGCATGCACTTGGACACCCCTCTCTTCACTTGAACTGTGACATACGTTGATAACATCTTGTTTCACTCCCCCACACAAAATCAACATGAAAAGTACTTGATAGCAGTGGCCGCCACCCTGAAGAAAGTGGGCCTGCACACAAAGCCCACAAAATGTGAACTTTTTAAGGATGAGGTTCAATTCCTAGGGAACCTCATACTCAAAGATGACACACCATCGCCCCATCAAAATTAGAATTATAAGGTCATGGTAAAACTTCAACGCCCAGAGGCAGTTCCACAGTCTTTTAGGTTTGGTTACATTCTTGAAAAACTCTCTCCAAAATCTCAGAACTGGCATCCCCCTCCATTTTCTAACAAGCAAGAACACGCCATTCATCTAAATGGATTAATTCTATTAGGCTCAATGGTGATATCAAAGAGGTTCTTATTAATGCGCTTGTTGTGCGCCATGCCAACAAAAACAAACTGATCATAGTATTTGATGCCTCCAGAATGGCCATAGGGGAAGTCCTGCTACAGGAGCATGATGGTCGCAAATACCTGGTAGCATAATTTTCTGGAAATACACTGGCGCCAAACATATGGGTGACCTATGATAAGAAACTGGTCTCCATCACCTGGTCAATGATGCACTTGTAATACTTGATGCACGGAGCAAATCACAAGATGACAGTGTATACAGACCACAAGTCACTGAAATAATACCATAAACTTTAGAATTGACGCATCATAAAGCCAGGATTCATTTTAACCTCTTAGACTTTAACTTTAAATATAAGTCCATTTAAGGGAAAACTTACTTACTAGTGGACATCTTGGGAAGAAATCCATCCACCAGACCTGATCCTGTGGAAGACGCAGAGCTACTAACAGTGATTCCCTCATAATAAGTTCTAGTGTAACTTCTGACATAGGGTGGTTGCCATTGCCGCTATCACACCCCCTTCAACATCCTAAAACCCTCCCATCAAGGCCACAATTGAACCAAACGCTGGCCTGAAAACTCCACATATATTAATACTACAAAACAACCCCAACTGTTGATATGAGGTTTCCCTCCTAAATGCAATACTAAATGCTCAATCAGGAACTCCTGAAGTACTGGCCCTAAAGGACAAGATAATAGCAGGGAAAAGCCCCTCTGGATGGTACTCCCAAAATGGTAGGCTGATTTACTTCCACAAAATTGAATATGGGTACCCAAAATTCTATGGCCACAGGTCATAAGGGAACATCAAGATCCAACAATCATGAGGCTTCCAGCATCAAAAAATGCATTAACTTGATATAGTGAGTGTAAGACTGGAACGGACTAATGAAGGGCATACCCACCTGGGTGTAATGCTGCCTCGTCTGCATGCAATTAAAGCCAGAAAAAATGGTCAGAACAGACTCTTGTACCCACTCCAACAGGTAGCAGGACCCTGGACGTCAGTATTGGTTGACTTTAACTTTAGCTTGGCAATTTCCCAGGGATCTAAAGTGATCATAGTGGTCATGGATTGATTTATGAAATCTGCCCTATTTATCCCCTTCTTGACAAAAACCATGGCTGATGACATGGCTTGGCTATTTGTGTCCCATGTTTCTAGTATATTTGGAGTACCACAATAAGTGATAAGCAATAGAGGTCCACATTTAACCTCTAAATTCTGAGACTCCCTATGTGAGGTAATAAAAATCAAACTGTGCCAGTTGTTGGCATACCACCCCCAATATGACAGAAAAAATGGAATAACCGACCAGTAGCTCAAACAATACCTCCTTTGCTTCTCCGCTGCTTCCCAGGACACCTGGTTGATTGACCTCCCACTAGCTCAGCTTCATACATTAACTTTCTCTATGCATTAACAGGGATGTCGCTAATGTACGCCAACTGGAAATTATAATCCCCCTTTACTATTGGCCTTAAGATATGCACTGACATTCCAGAAGTGGACAGTAAAATAAAGCATATTCAAAAAACACCAACAAGTGCAAAGCAGTTGAATAAAGCTGTCAAGGACGCCAAGCGATTTGATGACTAGAAATGCCATGCATCCCAAGTTACTAGGTAGGTGACCTTGTGATGGTGGACACAAAATAATCTTTTAATCAAGGTTCCATGCCATAAGCTGGCATGTAAGAGAGCAGACACATTTTGCACCAGCAAGGTTCTGCCTAACGGGTCTTTCCACGTGAAGTTCCATCATTAGTTCTTCCACATAACTTTTTACACATCTGTGCTGGCCCATTAAAAAACAAAAAACGGTGGATGTCAAACTTATACTGATATAGGGGGCAGCAGAATTTGAGGTGGAGGAGGTCTTGGATGCCACAGAGTCAAGCGCAGAACTCAACACTTGGCAGCATGAAAAGAGAGTCTAGCATACAAGAACATCTGGATCCCTGCTTGGGATTGTGCCAACTGCCATGAATTTATTGAGGACTTCCATGTTCAAAAACTAAATGCATCTGCACCCTCCCCTTCCAAGCCTACTGGCATTGTGGCCATCAAAATCCCCTCACCGCACAAAAACTACACATCTGTACAAGCCCTAGAAGGGGGAGTAGATTCTGTCCTTCTAGGAAAGGGCAACGTTACAGTCCCTGCCACAGTCATTAGTTGGACAGATGCTGCATCTCTTCCAGTCAAAAAAAGGGAAAGCCCCCTCAAGAACTACCACTAGTTAAATTGCAGACTTGGCACACCCTTGATGAGTGATGGGTGGCTGCCGCTCCAATTAGACTGATCCCACTTCAACCCTATATTGATGGGTATCCTGACCTCTTCATTATTATTGAATCCACCAAGGCATATATGGCCAAAATAAAGAATGTATGTCATAAAAATCATAAGGAAATCAACATATTATGATCAAACCATGGAAGGGTCGGAATCACCTCACTCAATTAAGAAAAAAATCCTTAGAAATACATATTAATTGCTCTGCAGATGTGACGATCAAGCAAATTTTTGTGAATGAAACAACCTCAGAGAAGATTGGAGCAAAAATGTTGGCACCCTCAAAAATTGGAAAAATCTTCAAGTCAAAGCGTCAATCAACCCATCTGTCATTTCCAATTCTGGAGGCTCTAAAGAACAACAGAATACTAACCAATGACTCTGTACAAGGTCTCATTAGCCTTGGAATATTTGTCCACAACCCAATTTCATAGAAGCTCTTAAGACACCACTTTACCTCCCCATACCAGTATAAAAGTCCAGCGCTTTGCCCATAGTAGAGTGCTGGGTTATTTTTCAATTTTTTATAATAAATTGATACTCAAAATAAGATAAACTTTTTGAATTTATTAAAAAAGTAAAAAACTCTTTCCTCCCTCATTAAAATTACCAAGACCTATGGAGGGCCCTCACTTGTTAGTCTTGGTGATGACATTGGCCATTTCCTTGGTGTTCTTAGTATTAGATTCTCTCAGTGGGGGAATTGAGGAACCCACCTCAAAGAGTTGTCACATTAATCACTCACCCAATAATACATACACACCAATCCTCATTTGAATTTAACATTCAGGCTTTCAATTAAGTCTGCTATATCCAACACCTAATCATGAAAAATGTTGCAGTGGATTGGAACATCAAGGAAGAAACTAGCGGAATTATAGTATAAATATAGCTACCACACCCCATTATCAGGTGCACACCCAGTCCAACCCTAATCTCAAGCCTAACCTCTATTCAGGATGGTCTATGTAGTCATCTACACACAAACCAACCTTTCTCCCCCAATTGCTAGAGGCATGGGCGAGATTACTACTAATTCTCAGCTTAGTGGTTGGAATGGGTTTGATGTTTAAGAATCAATACTTCCCTTAACTATCCTCATGTGGATCTTGTTTGCAAACAATCAGTACAGAGATGCCGTTTGGGCTATGGATGCTACCTTGGGTATTGAAGTACCCTCAATGGAAGCCAAGCCTTTCTTTGGCACTTTGGATGTCTGATACACTGTTGCAAATTTGAGATTCATGATAGTAGGGACTCCTCCAATATATCAGGAAAAGATACAAAGATTGTTGACCCTTACTCATTCACTATCATTAGCTCAACTTTTGCTACAAGTTTGTGGGAAAATCCACATTATTTTTTGGCAAAACCAAGCAACTAGGTTCAGAATAGACCAACAATATAGACAATTCAGAGTTAGTACCTTCAAAACCATCCAGTCTCACAACCTGGGTGACCCAGCATTTGGATCTGTCTGATCTTGAGTTGAATAGGGTTGATTCTCTCCTTCCCTCATCCTTGGTTTATGGTCAGTTCATAACTTCCATGAGAGTTCAGCTTGGCTCCAGGTGTAGGAGTGATTTGGCACATTACTTGATAAATGCAATCAACTGATGATCTCCATACCCAGAGATCCTCTTTCACTCACCTTAAAATGGCCAGAGCTAAACTACTAGGGGTAAAATTACAGATGGGCAGGTAAATATTTTTATTTAAGGTACACTCTTATAAAGTGGCTTATAAAATCAGATATATTATAAAGAATTTGGTTGAGTAGTATGAGCAGTATCCTAGGATTTGTTTGCCATGGCAGCGCAGAAGCAATCAGTTAAGCTCAACATGGTAATAGTATGAGGCATTAATCAAATGTGATTTTTTAAATGAATTAAAATTAATGGCACTGGTGAGGCAAGAGCTTGATTTGTTCCATATGGGATCATTTCACTCCTGTCAGACAATTGGATTCTCCACTAGTTGAGAAGAATACCCTGGTGGCAAATAGTTTAATTATTACTAAAAATTCCCAGTTTAACTTTTGGACTAGTCTTGATAAGAGTGAAAATTTTACTCCTAGCCCTCAGCCAAACAGCTTGGATATTGTTAATATGGATATTCTGAATCCCTGACAGAATAGACAAACTGACTCCAAAGTTTGCCAATGCACTAATTTAAATTTAGTGCTACCGCCTAAGGAAAAACAATCCCTTTTATAGATCTGAAGAGGGTTCCAAAGGGTGAAGATATTTTCCTACCAATCAACACTTAGGATTTCCTGTAATCTGCCAAGATGAAAATATTTTTAAGGTGTCTGATTGAATAATTTATAACAAATTGAAACGCACAGATTTGGCATACCTGCTGACAACCAATCACCTAAATTTAAGCCATATTGGGTGAAAAGATTTTTTTAGAGTTCTGATAGGTCAAATTGCCATTTAGCTAAATCTCACTACCCACTGCCTATACTGAATCCTTGTTTTCATCTCACAATTAGCCTCTGAGTGACCTAAGTACTGGGAGGCACTATTCTAATGATCTATCGCTTTATTATCTCCATTTTGTATTATTAAAATTTACTTTATTTGTGATTTTGATTTCCCCAAAATTTTATAACTGATGAGAGTTTTAATACCCTTACATCTAAAATATTGTTGATATCATGGTCCTAAGCATCTGTGAGCAAAGTATTGCCAGGATTCCAACAACTCCTGAAGCATGAGATGGTTTATAGATCCTTTATTTATATCAGTTGGTAGATTGTGGTAATTAGGCATCATCAACCAGAATGTGATTTGATGCAAATGGCATGGTAGGTGATTTCATTACATGAATTAATTAGCTTTAGTTTTATAAATAACTCATGTTGCCATTCAATTGTCATCTCATCAATTTTCTCAGATCTATAATTCCAGAACTCATTGACACCACTCCTATGGTGACCTTGCAACTTCAACCAAACTAAAAAATCTAAAAACAAAACCTTTGCAATGCGACTTAACCCCAAAGATTAATGCTGGGCTCAACTCTGGCCAAGGCTAACCTTGATTGGGGATGAAACTATGATATCCCCTAACAAATCTTATCATAAACATTAAAAATTGGAGTATTTGTATCTACTCAATCCATTTTTAAGAGGATTCAGAGGTTCCTTACTTCACCCCAGGTAATACCTATCAGCTACCAAAACATTGTATATTTGGAAGTGTAGTTTTAGATGTTTTCTTTTTTGATCCTGTAATCTATAAGTTTAACATGAGCTTATATTTTTTCATATCACATACTATTTTGCATATCTCCTAGATATAATAATTACCTATGGTTCAAGGCACACGCAATTTTCTGCCCCCTAAATCTCCAATCCCAATTACTAATTCTTGCCTTATCTTATGCTATTACATCTAATCAAAACCATCAAAACTGAGCTAGGATGCAACTGTAAACCCACCACCCCTTAGCCCAATCTAAAAGGGTGCCCAAAGCCAGTTTGTCAAGTTAAATCCAAAGCTATATTGAGCTGTGAAGTTGGTTAAGCTAAGTTCAACTATTAAACTGCAAGCATCAAGTTAAGCCACCAAGTTCACCTTTAAACTGCAAACTATCAAGTTAGACTCCAAGTTCAACCATTTTAATGAAAACCATCACTCAATTCTCCAAGGTTGACTTTTAACCTTTAAACCATCAGTTAATCCTCCAAGTTTAGCCATTAGACTGCAAACCATCAGTTAATCCTCCAAGTTTAACCATTGAACTGAAAACTATCAGTTAAGCCTCCACGTTCAACTATCAAACTGTAACCCATTAGTTATGCTTCCAAGTTCAACTTTTGAACTGCAAATCAGTTAAAGCTCCAAGCTCAACTAATGAACTTTAAACCATAGGTTAAGCCTCCCAGTTCAACTTTTGAACTGTAACCCATAAGTTATACCTACAAGATCACCATTTGAGCTGTGAACCATCTGTTAAGTTTCGTGGTTCAACCATTGCAAACATCAGTTAAGTCTCCTAATTAACCATTTTACTAAAAACCCAGTTAACCCTCCAAGTTCAATTATTAAACTGAAAACCAAGTTAGCCTCCAAGTTTGACTGATTAAACTGCAAACCATTGAGTTAAGCCTCCAAGTTCAACCATTAAACTGCAAACCAAATTAAGCCTCCAAGTTCAACCATTTTACTAGGAACCCTCAGTTAAACCTCCAAGTTCACAGTTGAACTGCAAACCATAGGTGTACCTCCAATTTTGACAAATTAAACTGCAAAACAACAGTTAATCCTCCAAGTTCAACCATTAAACTGCAAACCATCAAGTTAAACCTCCAAGTTCACAATTGAACTGCAAACCATTTGCCTCCGAGTTTAACAATTAAACTGCAAAACAACAGTTAGGCCTCCAAGGTCAACCATTTTACTGCAAACCGTCAGGTTAAACCTTAAAATACAACCATTTCACTACAAACCATCAAGTTAAACCTCCAAATCCAACTATTATAACCATAATAAACCAATCGATGTAATGTGTTCCAACTGGTACCCCCACCCACTATTAAATCATCGATGGATTTAAAACCTTACCAAATCCTTCCCCACTTCGAATTTCAATACCATATTGACCCGAGTCAACTTTCTCCACTAAAAACCTCAAAAGCCCGAATCTCTACCTTATCACGCTAGATCTTTTATATTTTTGATCACGACGAATTTTAAAATTGGATCGGTAATTGATAAATCACTTAACCCCGTTCCACTTTTGGTACTTGAGATAAAAATTAAATCCAAGTGGAAAAAGTTAAAAATGATCGTGAGTCGAGTTGATTTTCCCAGGCAAATGAATGATACAACCCCCCACGACTCTAAAAATGGTTGACTTCTCGATCGATGATAGGTGGGAAAAATGGATTCAAGCTTAAAGCTCCAACAACTTATTAAAAATATCAGAAGCAGATGATTAACGATTAGAAGGTTTAGATTAATTTCGGCCGATCGACCGTAAAGTTTCAAGCGGCCATTTAGGTAGCCTATTATTTGTAGATCTCGAAACGGGAGGGGGGCTGACTAATTAACGGGCGGTGGAAAATTTAGGCGGCCAATTCCAGAGCGTGGGTGGAAGGGTTGGGGGACGCCTTAGCGGTAGAGGGGTGGGGTGAAGCTTCGTCAGCAACCTTAAGCTTTTCGACATCCCCCGCCTCACGCCCCTCAGGCCCGCGGTTGAGGGCTTCGGCTACGGCTTGGGTCACCTCCTCCTTGGTGGCGGGGCTGGCGAATTTGGCCAAAGCAGCCCCCCATCGGTCACGCTCTTGACGATCCTTGGCTTGGAAGAGCAAGGCGTAGGCGTTAAGGGGCTTGATGCTGATGATCAGCTCATCCACCGGCCCCACCTGGACGGTGTCGTCAATCACCACCTTCTTGCCCTCGGACGGAACCTGGGCGTTACGGTAGTACGTGAACACCCCCTCCTTGCTCAAGATGACGTACCGCAGGTTGTTGGTGTGCAGGAGCGTGGATTGTTTGTACAGGAAGCCGGCGTACGCCGCATCCTTGGACTTTTCCATGTAGTGCTCAGAGATCTCCTCAACCTCCTCGGCGGCGGCAGCGGGTGCGACGGCCGAATACGCCAACTCCCCGATCCGCGTCATGAGGGAAGCCTGGCGCTGAGCCGCTGGTGCTTCCGAGGCTGGCTGCTCTTCGGGGGCGCTTGCCTCAACATCTCTGGCCGCCTCCGTTTCAGCTGGCTCCTCCGTAAAGGCGGCTGCTTCAATTGTTTCGCTGGTAGGCTCAGAAGCTACCTCGACCGATCCAGATTCAACCGCTGGCTCGGGGTGAGCCTCCTGGGTTGGAGAGGTCGCCCCACCCTTATGTTTCAAATTCCCAGAGAGCAACCGCTTGATAAAGGGACGCTTCTCTTCGGAAGGCTCCTCCTGGTTAACTGGCTCAGCTTCCTCAACGAGGGCACTGGATTCGGGAGCCAAAACCGGCTCGACAGAAGTCTCCACGGGCTCCTCCTTCTTGTGACCTCCCGAAAGCAGGCGGGTGAGGAAGGGGCGCTTCTCCTCTTTGGATGCGGGTTCCGAAACCTCACTTGTAGCCTCCCGGGTGAACTGTTGAGCCGCTTCCTGAACCGACTCCACCACTGTTTCAGAAACTGAGTCGACGACGGAAGCTTGCTCTTGAACAGATGCCTGAGTCACGCCCGCATCGTCGGCAGGTTTGGCAATGGGTTCCACCTCCACTTCAACTTTGGCGCTAGGTTCCTCGGGTGCGAGAACGACGACGGGCTCGGTACCAGCCTCAACTTGGGTGGGCTCTTGAGTTGGTTCCTCGGCACCCGAAACCTCTTTAGCCTGCTGCAAAACTTCTTGGGAGGCTTCCTGATTGGGGTTGGCCTCCTTAGTTGACTCTTCATCGGAGCCACCCTTTTTGAAGAACTTTGAGAAGATTTTACCCTCGAATTTGGGCATATTGAAAGTCTTGGTGCGGGTGGGCTTGTTGGGCTGGGCCTCAGCCTCCGCCGGCAAGTCAGCCGCCGCGGCCACCGGGGAGGATTCCAGGGAGGGTGGGTCGGAGGAGATGGGGGCCACCATCTCGGCGATCTCCTTGGAGAATTCGGTGGGTTTATCCGCCTCCTCAGGCACCTCCTCAGCCTCCTTATCGGCCTCCCTAGAAGCCACCTCAACCGCCTCGGCTTCAGGTTTAACTTCGGGTTTGGCTTCGGCCTCGGGAACCTTACGGTGGAAGAAGTCGATCACCTCGGTGTAAAAGGATTTGCGGGGTGACGCGGCATCGGGAACCGCATCCACCACCGCCGGCTCGGGAGTCGATTCCGCAACCGCCTCGGCAGCAGGCTCAGCCGGATCGGAAGCCCTGGTATCTTCGGCCGGCTCCGCGGGCTGAGGGGCGGACTCCTTGACTTCATACTCTCCCTCGGAAGCGGAGAAGACCTCGTCGTCCTGGGCGGGGACGGAGGGTGAGGCGAACCCCTTACGTTCGGCTAAAGGATAAGCGAATAAATCAAGCCGTTACCTAATTGGTTGTAAGAGAACTTGTAGGCGGCGGTGTCGGAACAGTCGACGGGATCCTTAGAAGCGAGGCGGTTGAAGGCTCCGATCCAGGCGTCAGTATCCTTCTGGGAGTTGGTGGAGAAGACATAATCCCGCGACTTCGTCTTCACGGTGAACGCGTAAGGTTTGATCTTTGGGGAGGCCTCGACCTCGGTGACGTGGGCGAAGTTGATGAAGCCCTGGGGCAGCTCATCCTTATCGTCGGACTTGAAGTAAGCCAAGATGCGGGAGGCATCCACGGTGGCGGTGGCGAGCGTCTCCAACAGGTGCGCGTTCGCCCTTTCGAACTCCTCGCGGGGCGCTTGGACCCGCTTCGCGTTCTTGCGGTAGACGAGGCGCAGGCGGTTGAGCGGGTAGGACTGGGCGGCGGCGAGGCGGAAGTAACGCTTCTGCCATATGCGAAGCGGGCGGGGGCCACGCTTCGTCACGAACCCCTCCTCGATCATCACGCTTTGGACTGAATCTTGGGTGGACATTTTTCAACCTTCACCCAACCTCCCTCAACTTAATACCCCCACCGCGACGCTGGCGAGTTAACCGCCACCCTCCTTTTTCATGCATCCAATCATCCGCTCTCACACCACCCCGCATCGGGGGTCTAACCTCAACTATGATTGGTCAACCTGGCCCATAACCTGCAACCGCTACGGGCGGTTTGGCGCCGCAAAGTACCGCTTCGCATCTTATCCACCAATCAACTATCACCTTTTGATCATCAATAACGCATCCCAATCAATTATCCATCCAATCGGTATCATGAGATGAATTCATCACTTCCACCCTACCCCCATAAACTGTAACCTATATTTCATCATTCTATTCTTAAATCGGTGGGGTTGAGTAAGGTTAGATGATCACCGCAATTTAATTGGGCGGGTGCCACATGAGTTACATCGATGATAGCTGATATAAATCACTTGTTCATCATCTTCCAAACCATTTATCATGGATGCATCCCCGCCACCGTCTCTTTAAAACTAATCCGAAACCCTACCCCGATTTAGAAATTTAAGGTCGAAGCAATTCCATAATTCGAAACCGTACCATCGACCTAAAAGTAAAGGTCGAAGCAACCTCGGATCTAAAGATAAGATCGTAGGATTCACCTAAATTTGAAATTCAGCTCGATTCCCGATCATTTTATGAATAAATCAAAATTTAAGCTTTATTCATTTAAACGGATGGGTTGAAGTTCAACGTTTGATTTCTGAAACCATCCCGCCTGCAATTATAGATTAATCGCCTTCTCCCCCCACTCATGAATGATAAAGCTAGTCCAATCGGGTAGATAAAATGAATTCCCCCCGACCGCCTTTATAACCCTTTTGAGATAATCAAACGTATTAACCAGCCAACCATCTCTATTTATTAACTTGGCTATAAATAAATACGGTGGTTCGGAAACCTTTTCGGGAAGCCAAAGTGAAACCAGTTTGGTTCAATCGTGTTGACCGCCAGTTTGGATACCGTACCCCAAACTGAGAAACGCTCGGCCCCTTAACTTCGACTGAGGATCAGTTATTCAATTCGGAACTGGTCGAATATTCGTATACGAAGTGGAGTTATACCTTGTGAAACATCAGCCTATTTCTGATCATCAAGCTGATTGGGTGGGCTGATCAGTTCCGCAATTGGATTTTGGATAATTTTGGTTACCATAGTAGTTATTTCTAAATACTTGGCTTAAGTTGGGTAGGAACTTAGCATTGGGGTTTGGATCAGGGGATGCTAATGATCTGCCATAATCGTAGCAGCATTCGGTATTTATCATTAAGCATGGATGCCACTAAATTATGATGGTGGATGGATCGGTTCATTCGCAGCTGGTGGATGAATGTTCGATAATCCATCTCACTTACATTATAAAATTTAAACCTGTATGAGTTGAACGGGTTTTAAATAACGTTTTTTTTAGTACTAGATGGTGGTTTTAAATAACGTTTTCCAAATTAAAACTCATCCCCTCTATTTAGGGTTACTCAACTTTATACAACTTATAACGATCCCACTATCCATTAAAATTCTAGTTTCATAAGAGTTTCAAAAGTAGGATATTTATCTAAAGTCAATCTTGAATTAACATATGTTAAACTATCACATTTGGGGATGATACCGTTTGTATATATTAGGATTTACCCTTTTCTGGGTTGAAACCTCTTACTAGGGATCGTATCCCACTGATATTTAATTATTGAAAGTTAAATTGAACTCCTCATTAACTTAAGCCAATTGAAGTGTCAGGGATAAGCCCTGATGGATTCAATATTGTTACAATCACCGGCAAATACCGGAAAAATTACGCTGAGGATGATTGACCTTAATTAATTGTTAACAACTCAACACCGGTGGCTGGAGCCGAGGATGTTGATATTATTATTATTAAAAATTTTGATATTATTATTATTATTAAAAATTTCTTAGGAAAAAAGAACCCCCTTTAAAAAGGCACTAAATATAAAATAATTGAGAAATTATGCCATCAGTAAAACCCTTTTGAAAAGGTGCCATATTTTAAACCGACTTAATACCCATTTATAATATATATACTCAGCACTGTAGATTCTAAGTTGCTTATAGTTTACACTTGGACCCAATCCAGACATAAGATATAGTTTGTATTTGTGAGCAAAATTCTATTAGTCAGGTTAGAAGATGGCACCGACCTCAAAAATGGTTTTATTGAGGATTCATAATTTCTTATTTATTTCCTACTTTTTAGTACCCTTTTTAAATTTAAATTTTATTCGAGGTGGGCCGACCTGGGGACGGTACCGCACCGATTAGGGAAGTGAAGAAAATGGGAAAGGAGGATAAAACCCGGAAAACCTCCATGCGCGGCGTATGATAGGCCAGGAACTCCATGGACCGCCTTTGCTATTCGCTATCTCGGTTCGGGGCATTGGCGCGCAAAACCAACACAGTCAAAATCGTCCCCTACTCAAAGCCCATTACCGGGATCGAACTCGGGAAGTGGTAGAGGGTCCACACTCTACCACTGGGGTATCCTCCCTTTTTAGTACCCTTTTTAACGGAGGTTCTTTTTTCCAAAAAATCGAAGGTAGTTTTTTTTCCCCAAAAATTTAGTACATTTTTAAAGATGTTTCTTTTTTCCAATATCTTAATATAAAAATTACCATCTACTTAATAAAACACATTCACTCACTCACTGACTGACATCTGAAACCTTCGAATCTGATAGGTTCAATCTATTTGGGTGAGTGGGTGAGAATTGGTGAATCTTATCGAATCTGAATCTATCGAATCTGATAGGTTTAATCTATTTGGGTGAGTTGGTAAGAATTGGTGAATATATATATATATATATATTCTATAAAGTTTGGGAACGAAATGCTAATATGCAATTATTTAATATAATCATATATATTTATATCAGTTCTATATAAGATCTAGAACATATATTTCTATTGTAATTATACAGCAATTTGGCTGGGTATTTTCATATCCATTTACTCCAATTTTTCATAGGTTTTAATAAGTGGTTAGTTTTTGGCTGTTTTGTAAGTTCAATAATTGGTTTTTGCTGAGTGGTGGTTTATTTTTTGGTCGATTCGATAGGCTCAATAGTTTCAGGTAAGTGATTGATGGTTTATTTAATTTGGCAGGCTTAATTGATTTTGGCTAAGTGGTTGTAGGTTGGAATTTTTAATAGGTTTAATTGTTTCTGAACTTATTGATAGCTATCTACCAATATAAAAACTAAAATAATTTAGAATCTGATTGATTTGAAAGGTTTAGTTTATTTGGCCGAGTGGGTTGATGGTTTTTGGTCGAATCGATAGGATACAGTTTAGCTTTGGGGGAAATTAGTTATTGGCTGATTTGATAAGTTCAGTTAGATTTAGCTGAGTGGTTGGTGGTTTTGGTTGCTTCGATTGAGCAATTAGATTTGGCCGAGTAGTTATTGCTTAACTATATATAAAATCTAAATTAATCAATTCAAATCACCTGAAATTCTATAGACACCGTAGCGAAGCACAGGTAACTCTGCTAGTTATATATAGTGTCTCATAACCAAATCTACTAGTAGTTCATTTGATTAGATTTAGCTGATTTTATTGGTCACTCTGCTAAATTTACTGCTCCCCATCTACAATAATTCATTTTATTAAATTTAGTTGATTTTATTGGTCAAATTATATAAAAGTGATAGGCATCCATGATGATTTAAGCTTATCATGCTATAATCTCATACTCACCTGGATTTTGAACATACCCCCAGATGTAGGATATATATCATATCAAAAGTTGATTTATGGCCATCACTTTGCTAATGCAGAATTAAGCTTATCTGGCAATGTATTGGTCCCACGTTTTGAAACCCATCACTTCCAGTCCATTTTAATATATATACTAAACTACTGGTCAGATACTGAACCAATCCTTACAAAAGTAAAATGGGACCTAAGTTGGAACATCCTCTTTTTTTTGAAAAAGAAGATCATCCAAATTAGTCCAGTAGTTTCAGAGGTATGCATGAACAAAAAGAAAAATATATACAATTGATTAAGAACCTACTCCCTTTTCAAAGTTAGTTAAAAATTATGACTTACTGTCACAAAAATCCAAAATCACCACAAATGTGTTTATAGTTTTAACAAGTACCATAAAACATTGTAACATAATATGATATTTTATCACAAATATAAATTAATAAAAAGTATAATATATTTAAACACTTTTAATATTTTTATTTTATAATTTTTAAAATAAAATTTAGTTGGGGTATACTTATAAATTTCAGTTCTTAGTTTTCATTACCTACCTGTAACACCAATTCTGAGCCGGTTGTTAGCACCTCTACCTCTACTTCTTCACCTGCTACCTCACCTGTATCAACCTTTGGTGAATTTCCATAACCAAGCTATCCTAGGTCATCCTAAGTATTCTGGTCAGTATATAAGCCACAATTTATCTAACCTCAAGCCAGTTATGTATGGTTGGTAAAAATTTGTAACAGCACCCTCCCATGTTGCCACATAGGGTATAGATTTAGTTTTAAAATTTTATAGATATGCAGAGGTAGGGAAGGATACCCCAGTGGTAGAATATGGACTCACTACCACTGCCTCCCCATGTTTGATCCCAGTAGATGAAATTTGGGTAGGGAACAATTTTGACTGTGTTGGTGTTGTGCACCAATGCCCTGAACTGAGATAGCAAATAGCAAGGTGGTCCATGGATTTCCTGGCCTATCATATGCCACACATGGAGGTTTTCTGGGGTTTATCCTCCCTTCCCATTTATTCAAATCCCCTTCATCAGTGCAGTATTGTCCCCAGTTGGCCTGCTTTGAATAAGAAAAATTTAAAATTAAAATAAATATGCAGAGAGGTTCACTAACAGATTATGCTTGCCCTTCTTTTCTGTTTCTATTTAAATTTTATTTGAGGTAAGCTGACCTGGGGATGAACATACTGAAAGCTCAAAGAGAAAACAAAAACCTAAACAAAATGAAATGCCTGGAGAGCATAACAAAACAAAACTGGATAGAAATACACCAACCTGGTGAGGAAGCAGCTAACCACTAACAAACTATGATGGGGGGAGGTGTAAGTCCTGAGGGAACATCCTCTGGGCATTGATCAGGCCATTTTCCTGTTCCTGAGCAAGAAGGCACCAAAGAGGATGGCTGTACCCCTCATTACTCAGGGCAATCTTGCTCACGTGGTAGACAAGTGCTGGGTAACAGCTCTCCCACTTTGGATCCCGCTTCCAGTACCCACACTCACCTCAGCAGAACTGTTATGGGGAATCAGTGAAATCTGCACCAAGATCACCAAAATGAAATCAATCAGAACTAATTCAAGCAGAAATCAGCCCTATGCTCAGATTTCAAATGGTCAAAAAGGTATGAAGACTGATCTATCAGCTAGAATGCTCAACAGTTGCAATTCAGTTAACATGACAATTGAAAAAATCACCCCCCTCCCAAAAATTTCAGGGATCTTCCCTGACGGGCAGGTAACAGCATCAGACACCATTGACAAGGGTTCAAAGCTCCCCACTGGCAAATTGGGTGTTGCACCTGATGCAATGCCACTGAGCAAAAGAATGGCCCAGTGACTGAGCATGGGTGGGTTAGACATCCTAAACCCATTCCCAACCAAATGGGCCCACCCCTATGTGGGGTGGCCTTGGGGGATTCCTGATGCTTGTCAGGCTAAACGCCATTGTGCCAACCATCAGAAATGCAGTCGAGCCTCAGTTCAGATGTCTGAGGTCAAACCAACAGCGACTTGGCCTGCTGCCAAATTTTTCAATGTCAGTTCCCAGTTAAATTATCTGTTCCCCATTTCTGAACAATTTGCCAGTTAGATCAAACTTGTAGGACCCAATCCTGGCTTGTTTCCCCTCTAAATTGACTACTATTTAATCAGTCACATCGCACTGAGAAAATTGTTAGACAATTTTTATTCCTTAAATTTTCCATTAAAAAACCTTCCCCAAAAATTTAGTTTTTATATGTTGAGAATTAAACCGCCTTTTCTGCCAGCACTCTCATACCCCTCAGGGTTAACAGCTGTGTTTGTCTGGTATATTATTTTGTTCCTGTACAAAATTCTGTCTCTAAGCAGATATTGGTGAAACTCCTTTCCAGTTTCATATATGTCATACCAGCAGTGGTGCCTTGGGCATTCTGGTTTGCCATTCAGGTACTCTGGCACCTTGGCTGGCAGGCCAGTCTAATTCTTACTAGCTGTTTGCCTGAATAATTGACCAACCTTTATTCTTTGCCATTTCTGCCTTTCTCATATATATTGGCGCAGCAATGGTCCCTCCTTTTCATCTGAACCAGGTTGTGAAGAAGATTTTCTCCATTCACAATAGTCCAGTTCCACTCAAAAAATCAAACCCATACCCCATAGTTGCCGCAGCTATTCTTCCCATGTCAGCAGAATCTGACATCCTGACTTGCAACAAGTTTACCCCCCACAAAAGCCTAGTGGGTTTCCCTGATTACATTTTCATCTCTTTGGTATCACTAGATTCATCCACAACTACCAATAAAGAGAACTACGCTTACTTCTTAGTACCTATGAAGATTAGTGTTGGGTCCCATCACATCTCCTTTGAGGCCCTGGTGGACACTGGAGCCGTGGGGAATTTTATGAGTGTAGAACTGGCCCAGAAATTGGAACTTGCCCTGGATGCAGGTCCTTTGGTGATGGTTGCGTTGTCAGCCTCCCAAACCTCATACCTGATATGCCAACCAGTCAAATTTTTAATACACCAGTTCAGCTTCTGCAACTGATTTTCTGCTATGCTGAACTTGGTGTTTCCAGTGATCTTAGGAATGGGATGGTGGCGCTGGCAACATGTCAAGATCCACCTGGAGCCTAGCATGCCAGCATTCACTAATGATCAACTGGAGGGTGAATTTCCCCTAATTGACACTCTTAAGAAAGCTCAAGGCCGCAGTTCTAACACGTCCCTTGTCTCTCCTATGGCATACCATCAATTTTCCAGAAAGTTTAATGTGCTATCAAAGCATTTTTGATTCTGAAAAGGTGGATTGTTTGCCTCCCCACACTAGATTCAACTGTGGTTTTTGTACAACGGTGGAGTTGGTGAATATCAACTGCCTGTTGTATCCCCACACAGCAGAGGAGGAGGCTGCGCTCAACACCTGGTTGGATGATATGTTGAAAAAAGGGTGGTTGTTCAAGGAGACCTCGCCAGTCACATCTCCCATCGTCTTCACTAAAAAGCTGATGGTTCTCTCCGCCCCTATGTGGACTATGGACACTTAAATAAAATCACAGTTTCCAATCCCTACCCCCTGCCTTTAGAACAGACGATAAGCCAAGAAATCACCAAATCTCAGGTGTTTTCTAAGCTGGATCTCATCAATGCATTCACCCAGATTAGAGTAATGAAATGGAGAGAATGGTTAACAGCAATCTGGATGAAGCGGGGTATTTTCCAATTCCATGTAATGCCCTTTGGACTGAAGAACGCTCCCACTACGTTTCAATGCATTTTCAACAATGTACTGGGTGACCTCCAGTTTACCTGCGCAGTTGTATATATTGGCGACATTCTGGTTCACTCCCCAACTCCTGAACAACACGCTACTGACCTGGAAGCAGTGGTGGCCACCTTGCATAATGCAGGCTTATTTGTCAAGCCTTCCAAGTGTGAGTTCTATAAGGAGGAGGTTACCTTTCTCGAAACCTCATCCTTAAAGATGGTTATGAAATCCCTCCCAATAAGTTGGATGCTATCCAGGAACTGCCAACACCGACTACCCAGAAACAACTACAGAGTTTCTTGGGAACCATCATTTTCTTAAAAAAAGTTCTCCACAGCGCTTTCCCAGATTGCTGCCCCACTCCACCCCTTCAGGGGAAAAATGTACCGTTTTGCTGGGCGGCTGAATGCCAACAGGCGTTCAAATCAATCAAAGAGGTGTTTGTATCCTCTCCCATTTTGAAACACGCTGATCCCACCAAGCCATATATTGTTGCATGTGATGCCTCATCGGTAGCTGTGGGGGCAGTGTTGCTCCAGGAGCATGATGGCTTGGAACACCCAGTTGCCTACTTTTCCTGAAAGTTCACCTCTACAGAGCAGTCTTGGGCTATTTATGACAAGGAGTTGGCAGCTGTTGCATGGGCCTTAACTCATTAGAGGTACCTGTTACAGGGTGCCCAACATGAATTAATGGTCTGCACGGATCACCAGGCCCTTTTGTACTTTCGTAAACCCCAAAAATTGGCACATTGGCAAGCCTGAACCTATTGGGACCTGTGCAGTTTTAACTCTAAATATGAATTCACAAAAAGTGCACTCAATGTACTTTCCCGATTTTCTCAGCTGCAGCCCCGCCCACTGTTTCACAAATCTGGAGGAAGTGGATCTCATTTACTGTGATTCCTTCCACCCAAATTCTGTCAATTGTCCCCCCTGTCATTTCTTCCATCACTCTGGGGCCTGATTCTCCGTCAGTTGCTCAGGTCTTACCCAGTCAAATGGCCTGTCCTGAGGGCATGGAGTTGGTTGAGAAGTTATCTCACCAGAAGCATAAACACTCCCTATACTCATTGAGGGAGGGTCTTATTTATTTTTGGTCACGCGTTTGGGTTCCTCCCTCCTTCTGAACTGAAGTATTCCGCGCTCATCATGATCCCCCCACAGTTGGTCATCCTGGTACTAAGAAATGCATCAATTTGATCAAATGGACCTACAATTGGGTGAGTTTAACAAAAGAAGTTCCAGCCTGGATCGCCGACTGCATTACTTGTGCTCAGGCTAAGTCAGACTGCTCCAGTAGAAACAGTCTTTTACATTCCTTACAGCAGGCGGAGGGTCCATGGACGTTGGTGTCCGTGGACTTTATTGTCAAACTCCCTGATCTAACAGGTTCACAGTGATGATGGTGGTGGTGGATCATTTCACAAAATCTTCCCTCTTTATTCCTTGCAATTTTTCAATTACGTTGGAGGAGACTGCCCGCCTTTTTGTGAATCACATGTTCTCAATGTTTGGTCTCCCACAGGAGATTATTAGTGACTGTGGTTCACAGTTTACAGCGCAGTTTTGGAGTGAACTCCTATCTATCCTAAAAATATCCCCCTGTCATTCTACAGCGTACCATCCCCAGTCTGATGGCCAGACTGAGCGAGTCAACCAAGTCCTCAAACAGTACCTGCGTTGCTATGCTGCGGCCGCACAGGACACCTGGGCCAACGACCTTCCACTTTCTCAATTCACTTATAACAATAGAACGCATGCGTCTATGGGGGTTTCTCCCTATGAAGTGACATTGGGTTACAATCCTTCATTTTCAGTTGGACCTTGCTTGCAGCCTGAGGTCTAAGCTGCCGCGGATCAAGCTGAACATATTAGGTCAACTCAATACTTGGTGCAGGAATACCTCACCAAAGCTATTGATGACTACAAGTGGTTTGCAGATCATAAGTGGCTCCCAGGTCATGATATAACAGTGGGCTCCTATGTTATTCTTGATACCCACCATTTACATATTCAAGCACCTTATCGTAAATTTGCAAGTAAGTATTCCAGTTCCCATTTGGTGGAAGAGGTCTTAGGAAATGGTGCGTTCTGGTTGAAGCTTCCAGCTCACTGGAAACAGCATCCCATATTCCACATTTCCCAGCTGTCACCTTTCAAAGGTACAGTTCCTGCAGAACCTGAACCGATCATCATTGAGGATGTGGAAGAGGCTGAGGTGGAGAATATCCTGGCATCCCGCAAGTCCTGCCAGTCCGTTCAATATCTCATGGCTTGGAAAGGTTATTCAGCTTACAATAACAGTTGGGTCAAGGCGCGCGATTGCGTGAACTGCATGGAGCTGGTCAAAGCGTTTCACAAATCCCACCCCAATGCTCCCTACCCTTCCAAAAAACTGCGATGGTAATGGCAATCAAGTTACCCAAGGCGCACAAGAATGTGGCTCTCATGAAGTTTCCCAGTGGTGGGGTTCTTCCCTTGGAAAAAGGAAAGGGTAAGGTAAGTCCTGGGGAACATCCTCTGGGCGTTGATTGGGCCATTTTCCCATTCTCAAGAAAGAAGGCACCAAAGAGGATGGCTGTACCCCTCATTAACTAGGGCAATCTCGCTCACATGGTAGACGAGCACTGGGTAACAGCTCTCCTGCTTCAGATCCTGCTTCCAGTACCCACACTCACCTTGGCAGAACTGTTATGGGGAATCAGTGAAATCTGCGCTGATATCACCAAAATGAAATTGATCAGAACTAATTTGAGCGGCAATCCACCTGATGCTCAGATTTCAATTGGTTGAAAAGGTATGAAGACTGATCTATCAGCTGGAATGCCTGATGGTTGCAATTTGGTTAACATGACAATCAAAAAAAATCACCCCCCTCCCATAATCATTGGGGATCTTCCCAGACGGGCAGATAACAGCATTGGACACCATCAACAAGGGTTCAAAGCTCCCCGATGGCAAATCAGGTGTTGCACTTGATGCAATGCCACTGACTGAACAAATGGCCCAGCGACTGAGCATGGCAGGTTGGACATCCCAAACCCGTTCCCAACCAAATGGGCCCACCCCTATGTGGGGTGGCCTTGGGGGATTCCTGCTGCTCATCAGGCTAAATGCTGTCGCGCCAACTATTGGAAATGCAGTCGAGCCTTGGTTTGGACATCCAAGGTTGAACCAACAGCAACTTGGCCTGCCACCAAATTCTTTGATGCCAGTTCCCAATTAAATTATCTGTTCCTCATTTGAAAACAATTTTCCAGTTAATATAAACTTTCAGGACCCAATCCCAGCTTGTTTCCTCTCTAAATTGACCACTATTTAATCAGTCACATTGCGCTGAGAAAATTGTTAGTCAATTTTTCTTCCTTAAATTTTCCATTAAAAACCTTCCCCAAAAATTTAGTTTTTATATGTTGAGAATTAAACCGCCTTTTCCGCTGGCACTCTCATACCCCTCAGGGTTAACAGCTGTGTTTGTCTGGTATATTATTTCATGCCTGTACAAAATTCTGGCTCACCGGCAGATATTGGTGAAACTCCTTTCCAGTTTCATATCTAACATACCAGCAGTGGTGCTTTGGGCATTCTGGTTTGCCGTTAGGGTACTCTGGCACCTTGGCTGGCAGGCCAGTCTAATCCTTACTTGCTGTTCACCTGACAGGAAGGGAGTTAGAGGGTGCTTTATTATCAAAACCTAGGCGTTGTCTGACTCTGACAACTGCAGAAAGCAAAGGCATGGTGGCATCCACATGGTGAGGTTCAATATGGGCAAAAACAGGGTCAGTTGATTCAAGTTAATCTGTGCAGAGGACCTCAAAATAATTGGCAAGGTGGTGCTCAGCAGTCATATGGTGCTCAGGTAGAGAGGTTAGTGTTTCAGATTGTAAAGGTTATCAAATTATTGCAAAGAATAAAATAGGCACATCTATAAATAGCCTTTACAGCATTATTGGCTGCTTTTTGCAACTCTGTGATTTCAGTCTTGGCAACATGGGAATGCTGGGGGAAAGCTGACTTTGGGTAAACCAAAGCCAGCATGCTGACAGCTTGAATATTGACATCCCAGAGTTTAAAATTTTCAGGGGAGGATGCTGCTGCAACAGCCAGCTGATGGTCACTATGAAATGGTTCAGCACTTTTTTAGGAATATACTGCCTGGGGTTAAATTGAGTATCAAAGTTAGAGTTATAAATTGATTAAAGTCAATTTCATTGGGGGATAATGAAATAATTTTACCTGATTCATCAATCTTGTCCAAAAGTTCCCAAGGATTTAGGATGGCTGGAATGCGGCCATGAAACGTAAATTGGGCATGGGGGAAAATCATATCTTGCTTGGGTGGGTACAGTAGTCCAAGCCTGACTCTTATTGGCTGGTGCAACTTAAGGTGGGCGAGGGAGGCTGGAGTTATGGGTGAGGACAGGAGCTTTGTTCTGGCCTATCAATTGAGTGAGTTGGGGTGGAGGGGGCAGTAAGATACCCCACATTAAGAAGCAGCCACCACAGCTGCAGAGGAGGGAGTGGAATTAGTATCAGTTCTATGGTGGCAGGTTTTCTTTCTATGGTCAAGGGCAAAACAGATGGGGCAAACTTATTAACTGTTGTTGACCCTAGCCAAGAAGCAGTGATCAGGTACCGCAGCCAGATGAGCATGCAGAGGAATCTGTTCAACCATATGGGGATGGTGAGGTTTTAAGGTAGCAGTGGCATGAGAGGCAACAAGACGCTCTGCACCAGTAGGTACAGTGAAATGGAGAATAGGGTTGGTGTCATAGACTATAAGTCCTGTCATCAATGCAACATATAAAACCTTGGCCGGAAGAAGCAAAGGGAATTTTGCAAAAGATACCACTAACGTATAATCTGTAGGGAGGTGTGTACAAGTGGTGGGAACAGTGATGTTTTTATATATTAAAGGGGTCACTGATGCTGCAGCAGCGTCCTCCTCATAGGAAAACCTAATATCAAAGTAGCCCTTAAAAGGGCAAAAATCAATAAATTCAGCTGGTGTGAAGGTAGCTGAAGCAAGCTCAATAATTGTCTTGTAAGCATATGGGAACAAGCGCCCATACACGACAAAAAGGAAGTAGTGAAGGTTTGAGCGTGGGAGGGCACTAGGATTATTATGAATTAGGTGGACCAGTGCAAGATGCAATGTGAGGTCTCTTGGGGGAACAAACTGACACAAAGAATTAAGTGGACTGGCTGAGCCAGGTTGCAAGTATTTTCCTCCAGGGTGAAAAACACTATGAGGAGTTTCACCGCTGCCCCACCTGGGAGCAGCAGGTGGTGCTGAGGACATCTGTGGAGCAGCGTTGCAGCATATTGGAGTGGTAAACTTATTTTTTATTTTTAAATAAAATGCTCAAAGGTAAGTTTAAGTGGAAAGAAAAAGTTTTTAAATTCTACAGTTAAAAATAGTTCTTTTATGTTTTTATTGCTCTTCAATTCAAATTCTGTGATTTCAATGTATATTTGTATTTATATTTCAGTGCTTATTTCATTAATTTCTTTAATAATTTTAATTTAAAACCTAATTTTTCTTGAACAAGATGTCTCCCATATTTGGGTGATGAGGCCCAACAGATGCATACCCATCACCCAAATATGGGTGATGTGGCGATGAATGTGTTAGCCAACCTCTGATACAAAGCAACCTAGGTATCCATAAATTTGATGTACACTTTTCCTATCAGAATAAATCAGCTTATCTATGTATAAAAATTTCTGGGAAAAAGAAATAACTTTGTAAAAGCACTAAAGAGTATGAAATAATTGATAAAAAATGCACCACAAAGTATAAAATAATTGATAAAAAGTATGAATAATTATAAACCTTTTTGAAGTTGGCGCCATATTATAAACTGAATTATAAAACTTTGCTCATGAATACAAATTAGAGCTTATATTGGACTGGGTCCAAGTGTAACCTGTAAGCAACTAAGAACACTATGATGCGTATATTTTATAGGTTCACTTTGTTAAAAAAAATTATTTGGGAGACTACATGAAAGATATATAAATTTATTACTGAAAACTGAATTTATTGGTCAATAATTTGCCTACATTAGTCTTTTTAATTATATGTATTCTTAAGGCAGAATTACAATAGAGCTGCAATTTATATTTAACCATGTGTTAAGTTGCATATGATCCTTCACCAAGTGTGGATGTATAGTACTTTATTGCTTATAGTTTACACTTGGACCTAATCCAATATAAGCTTTAATTTGTATTTGTGAGCAGAATTATATAACTCAGTTTGAAATATGATACCAACTTCAGAAAGACTTTTAACAATTGTCCATACTTTTTAAAAAAATTTATACTTTTTGGTAGATTATTTTGAGTTGTTTCTTTTAACAAATTTTTTTTGAAGACAGTTCTTTTTTCTCCAAAAACTTTACCTGGTATCAATATTTGTTGTTAGTTCAAATCTCTCGTATAGATCTCCAAACTTTTTAGGACTTGCTCTTTACAAAAATAATCCATCTCAATTAAGGTCTAGCTTTTTAAGGGTTCAATTAGCTAAGGTTGACCTACTTTGAGTAAGATACAGTCAGACTAAAATAATTTGATTTTTAAGATTTTAAATTTAAATAATATCCTCTTAAAATTTTAGGCTTAGTAAGTACCCTTTAAATCTACTCAGCTATCTGACATTAATATTTGTAACTTTTACCTTGGTGACAATAAGCTTACTTCTACCCTATACAAATATAACTTCAAAAATTAAGAAATTTAAACTTTTTCCAGGTCGTTCAAATGTACAGCTTCCCAACCAGTTAAAATAAATTTATTTTATTGAAACTTATCAGGGGAAGGATAACCATGGGATGGACACTACTAATAAAACAACAATCTCAGAACACCAAGATACATGAGAGGCACTTCAGAGGATCCAAAGATACCTTCTGTTGCCAGAGGGACCACCAATGGAAGAAAGAAGGGGTGTCATAGGAGTCCAGAGCTTACACCAAGCACATATGAAGAAAAGGGTTTAAGATGAGAAACCAGACAGAGAACCAGGATAAAACCAACTGTCAATGACGGGATGGCAAATGGCCAAATGACCAAGCTTGGAAGTGATCTGTAAGATGAGACTGGAAGCAATGCACAGCTTCTTGGAGGGTGGGAGTAGATCCAGAAAGAGCATTAAGTACAATAGTGTGTATTGCCCACATAGTGATTGTCACAATTAAGGCTTGGATAGAAGGGGAATGGGGAAGGTCATGAAAAAGGTAAAGATGTTCTTAGACAGGGTGAAAGCCTGTGTTTGCTCCTAAAAATAGAGATGCATAAAAGCATTCCAGATTGCTTGTGAGGGTGGACAATCTTCCAAGCGGTAGACTAAAGTCCTGTTTTGGCCACACATAATGAACAAAGACTGAGAGGCGTTATACTTCTCTGCAGTGCAGTATACCCACTTCAGGCATCTTCATACATGGGCACAAATATGGTTTAAGTCTGGGGGAGCGCTCCCTTTTCCTAGACCGGGTAGTGTTTCCATTCCCTACAAAAGGGTCTGAGAAGGGCAGCTGTCCCTCTCATCTCACAAGGCGATTTCACCCATGTGGTAGACAGCAATGGGAACAGCTCTCCGTTTGAAGATTCCACCACCTGTACCCACAATTACTTCTGTTGAATTAGTACAACAAATTGAGGGCATTTGCGCTGAAATATTTGAAAGTCTGCACCCCCATAGGGCATAAGTCCTGATGAAGTCAATGGCAACGATCCCTCAAAATTTATGTCTGAAAGCCTTAAACACTCGGCAACAAAGGCCAATGGATGCACAAATTAAGTAAATAGAGTATCAAATATCAAGATTTGTCAAAACTCACTATTAGCATCAGGCCATTAGGAAACGTTATCACCAGTTTGAAACCTGCCTCTAAAACATTGGGAATATAGCCTGATGGGCGCGTACATTATGAGATGAATGTGCCTTATGTCAAATCTTTGGCGGAACTCACCAATGGATTGGGCCATCATCAAAAGTCGCCGCCAGCTCAGAACCCTCCCCACAAATATCAGGATTATCATCCAATGAACCTTGCTTGGCCAAATGGATGACAAAGTGACTGTGTGAGGGCAGGTTGGGTACCCCAAACCCATTTCTGACCTCTTGGGACCGCCCCTATATGGGTTGGCCTTGGGAGGTTCCCATTGAACATTGGGTGAGATGCTGTCACGCTTATATCAAAAACGTGGTAAAACTTCAATTTGTGCGTCTGAGGTCTAACTGACAGTGACTCAGCCCACCTCCAACTCTTTCAAAATCATTTCAAATTAAGTTCATTTTACTTTCCCCCTCACTCAAAGTTTTCCAGGTTAGGTCATATTATGAGGGCTCCAATCCCATGCTTTTCTATGATATTCCATTTATTTGATCATCTATTTAAGCAGTCATAACATATTGAGAAAACGATATTCAATCTCTTAATTTACTATTTATTATAAATCTTCTGAGCCCCCACTAATTTGATTTATTTTAAATTTTTCCCTTACCTAACTTACTATGACACTAACTATGTGGCCCCTCAGACCCCATATTGGCTGGAATATCCCAGTCATGATAGTAACTATAGTTCCTACAACAGTCAACTGAGTTTATCATATAAAGATTTTTAAAACTCAACCCAATTGTTTTAGCCATCCAACAGCAGAATATTGGCATCCTGTGGGCCATTTTTTCCCCTCCAGGCGAGGATCTGCCCCCACGCCACTGTTTTCATCACCAGTTCTCCTATGGAGAGCCCCATACTACCTGTCCAATTGCGCAACTCCCTGCATCAAGGGCTGCCTGGTCTGGAGTTAAACAGCCTGGTTCCTTGCTGGGTTTCTTTTTACACTTGTGGCCCACCAGCGTTCAATCATTACACATCTCCCCACAAAAGTCAACTTCATTCAAGCGGCAATGCTTCTGGCATTCTGGCTTGCCTTTTAAATGCTTTTGCATCCCAACTGGCAGAACAGCCTAAACTTTATCTGCTGTCTCCCTGCATCTGGGGCTGTAATAGAGAGTGGTGGTCATACATCCAAATGTCCTCTGAGTTTCCAAGGAGTATGGAATGTACATCATGTCAAGATAATCCACATGAGCAATGGTAGAGATAATGGGGCACCAAATTGTGCAAAACGAAGTGTCCATGGACTTCTTGCATGAAATTGGGGTAGGGCGACCCCTATGGGATGTGTGGCCACTGATGCTGATCATCCATTCAGTGCTCCACATAGTCAGCATAATCCACTTAAAGTTGGAAGTGGTCCCATATGGGCCCGCAGCAGAGGAGTGAGAGGCCAGATAGTTAAGGAAAGAGTTAGGGTGGTCTGGGTAGCAGAGGCTAAGAGCATGAACAAAGTTGAAGGCTGACGTGTTGTAAAAAATTACTGATGGTTGTTATCAGTAAGCAACCTAGTAACCTTTTTACTGCACAGGTTTGGTTTCCTCATGCACTTTGTCGCGTTATATAGTAGAATGAATTATTAATTGATAATAGTATGGAGACTATTATCCATAGTTGAGTATGAATTATATTTTAGCCCAACGCTTGGCCAGTATTCCTGTTTAATACTAATGATGTCATACTTGTAGGGATTCGTTCCCTTCCTCTTGTCCACCCAATCTTTGCTGAGATACCCTGGTGATAGTCTCTTTGGTCAAACACACAGTCAGCAGCTATACCCAATTGTGGCTCCTTCTTCTCTAGATCCCCACTCAGATCTTTACTCTTTTCTCTAAAGTCTTCCAATTATTGCATACAGCAATAATATCCTTGAGACAGAACAGCGCAATGGAAGCTGAGGATAGTTTAACTATATACCAAATGTATAACTTAGAACCAAATAACTCTTATTATCTAACTAAATGTTATCTGACTTTTTTTTATTATAGTGAATCCTAGGGAATATATATAGTGGGGAATTTGGCTGTCTAACCCTTGGTTGACACCTCTTCGATGAAATGGCAGCCGTTGCTGTTAAATCACCCATCCTCATCTTGGCAGCGATGGTCTTTCCTCATCCTAGCTAGGATTCCGTCATTAAACATCCTTGAGACTTAAAAACTGAAAGAGTCAGAAAACGTGTCCCTAATGTTTTCCTCTCAACCCAAGCGAACCATCCATATTTGACTAGTGACCTGCTTAGGTAATGGGACTTATTACCCATTAAGGCAGGCCACTCACCAACTTATCAATTCACTAGTTGCAGGTGGCATCACTCGCCTCGCAACTTGCTATTCATTCCAAATCATTTGGTGATGAAACCTGACCTATCCTAATTGGTACACCTGATAGTTAATCACTATCAGATGCCCCTATTTCGTTGGCAACTCCACCCGATGAGATCTATAGTATTTGTCTGGATCAATCCCTGACAGATACAATCAGGCGAATATTTCAAAATCCCCTGAATGTAGTTATTATGAAACTCAGGCCAAACAATTTATGATTCACTTCGTCTTAGGGAATTTTTCCCTAGCAATACCAGGTATTCTAGCAGGCTGGGAATAAAGGGAAAAATCCCAATACATCCCCCTCTTGCCTAGATTTCCAGCAAGAAAAGGACTGGGGCATGAGAACTTCATTTCAGACACTTGGTTAAATACTTTATTTGTTCAAGCGGAGTACACTCATCAATACTCAACGCAGCTTGGGACAACCTTTGGCATATGGCGTTCTTCCTTTACTCCTTGATACCACCTTCTCAGAGCGCGGTCCCACAATCTACTTTCATGCCAGGCTGATCTAATTACTTGTGAAAATATTAGTCCCAGGATCCAGCTTTCCCCCATCAGGGTATTGACCTGCTGTCATATTCAGGATTCTTGGTCCCACATTCTTGATTTCCTGATTTTCTCCTCATCCTAGACAGAAGACTCTTGCCATCAATGTTTGTTTCATGGCTCAATTAAGAAAACTTTATTTTTATTCTCCCTGGTTATTTCTTACATAACCTCCTGGCTCGAGTCATTCCTAATTCTTCCCTTGGAGAGCTTATCCCATTAATTTTGAGATTAATTTTTCCAAAATTGGAGCTTAATGGATTGTAGAGTGCATAATGTCAACTTCTATATAAGTCTGACATCCCTCTTCTCATCCAGCTCATATGTCAAATTCTGAGTTGCAATACCAGCAGCTTCTGAATAGTTTGTCTGATTAAGACCTCCATCTCTTCCAGCAGATGAGTTAGGATGCTTGGCAGAACCTCTTCTATGGTCCTTCCAGGACCCATACACCTAGTCTGGCGCCAGCAACTAGTCCTTCTGTCAAATTACCAGAAATGGTAACTAACCCCTCCAAAACCATGCTGGCTATCATTTCAAAAAAACGCTCAGCTAATTTTTCCTCTGCCATCAATTCCAGAGTTGGATTTTGAAACTCTCCTGGATTCTGCTCCTTTTGCTGATGCTCCAACCATTGTCATAGGTGCTCAGGAGATTATGCTGATTGCTATTGATCACCTATTTTTTGATGGGTCAAAACTGCTTCCTGAGTTCCTCTTCCAACTCAGTCAATATTACAAACCCGCTGTTATAGTCTCTGAGCTCACCATTGGTAACAGTATTCACTTTGAGCTTTCCTACGCTGAACTCTGGGCCCAAGTCACCAAGGCTTTGACCTTAGCGCTGAATCCCTCTAATCTTGATAACATCCCAGATCAGGATACCACCACTTATGCTCTTCGCTTTGCTGGTCAAGTTCTTCAAAGTTGGCCCATGAAGCTTCCAGCCTCACCTGGGTTCCACTATTTGCTCAGCTTTAGCTTCCGGGAAGCCCATAGTCACCACTTGCAGGATGCAATCCACTCCCTGCATAACTATCTTTTCTCCAGCACTTCCCATTGGTATCGCTCAGGACTAATCTTCTGGCTCTGGTACCATATTGGGATTACTTGGGGTTATTCACTAATTGCCTCTTCTTATACTGTTGCTTTCCTCCCCACTCCGGGTTTCATGATTAACTTCATCTAACATCTCAATTTCCCTTCCCCTAGTCACTTTCTCGTAGGGCTCAGCATCCACTCAAAGAACATGGTTTTGTGTAGGTCTAGCCCTTGCTAGTGTCCAATCTCATATTGATTTCGATGGGCTGTTCATTCCTACAAAGATCCATCCTCCCTCCTCCAAGAGGTGACATAGGTGGAATCATCCCCATACTGAGTGTTAGATTTTGATGGTTGACTCAAAAACAAACCCTTTGAGAAAACCATCAATGCTAATAGATTGATCCCTATGATTGATCCTTTGATCTTTCCCAATTTATCTGCATAACTAAATTCATTCCAAAACCACCTCAATTGTACTTAAATTGTCCCAATTATTGTAGCTAATAATAGCTACGATATAATCACATTATGGTTAATTATGGATCTACTTGGGTGCAAAGTGGTCTCATGGCATTAACCAAATTTCACCTCCTAAATTAGTGCACTAATCTTAACGCACTAAGGCGGAATTTTGGGTTTGATTAATGAAATCAATTTAACTAGCACCTAAACATAGACAACCCAATTAAGGGTGTACTTAGTGCTATTGAGAGGCCTGCCAACGTCCCAATTAGGAGAGCATCATCTTTATCATTCATATATAATTTTATCCCCATTTATTATTATTTGTTGAGTTATGACATAGATCTAATTGGGAAGATTTTGATATTGAGTTTGAAACCAAAATTGTCCCAATTATGAGAGTAAAATTGCCTTCAATTGGTCTGAGATGAGTGTTATTTTTAGTCAATTCATGGGCCAAATTTAACTTCGAGATATTTCATGATTATTGCAATGACCAGCAGAGGATTGACATAATATGAATGAACTCATATAATAGATGAGTTCAGCCAGGAGATGCCTGAGAGGTATATAATACCAGCACTTGGCCAATTAATAAAGCATCATCATTTATCATTTAAATATTGATCATTAATAACTACTGTTACTTAGTTTATCAATTATCGTTGTCCATCTGTCATCTGTCTGATATTCATATCTGCTGCCATTACATCTATATCAGATAGTTGTGTGCATTTATACTTCCTGAAGAGAAGTACTAAGTTACCTGCCGGAGAAGTAGTCCCAATTATAGAGGAATAATTTCCTAATTTTTGTATGGAGACAGAAGGCCCATAATTGTTGTTGCCAGTAGACTTAAGAACGGTGAGCGTACTAGAGTTACTTGGCTATTATCAAGGATTATTGGAGAGTCTACTTCCCAATTACAAGCAGGAGTTTTATCTGAAAAGTGAGTATTTATCCTCGAATTCATTTTTAAGTCATTTTAGCTTGCACCATCAGTTGAAAACTTAACACCTAGACAATTAATAAAAATAAAAATTATAAAATTATATCAGATTTTTCTCTGTGTAGTTTTTAATCTTTCTTTTTACAATATCTTTTATCAATTTTTTATCTTTATTCTTCTTTTTTTCCCTATGGGACTTGACCTTGTTTTAGTTCAGTGGTCCATCTTTTTATTTTTTCCCCCAAACTGGGTCCTGGGTACTAAAAGCTGCCAGTTTTCTATGGTTCAGAGGTCCTTTTTTTGGACTTTACCTAATCATCTGGACATGACCAACTTAATAGTTCATCAGTCCTTTGGGAACTCTTTTATCTTTTCATCAATCCATTGCTTTAGATACTTAGCTTGGACTTGATTCACAACTCTTCCATCCAAGAGATTCTTGATGGAGTAGGCATCAGTCGCCATCTTGGTGATCACTTTAAATGGACCCAATTACAATGCATCTAATTTGTTTCTTCATCTGAAACCATGCATATCACAATAGGCAACTCTTTCCACTATTCAATATTCTTCTAAGGCCAGTCAGTTCTTGTCATCCATCAAATTTTGATCATATCCTTTTCTTCAAGGTTGTATCAAATGCTTGCAATTGCATATCAATCAGGATATTCTTCAGTCAGTTCAGGTATTTCTCGGTACTCATCCCTGATATAGGTTCCACCACTGAATATAAAATTGGTGGCAATGCGGCCCATTCTTCCATATAACAATTCAAACGGTGTCTTTCCCATTGCCGTATGTTGACTAATATTGTAGGCAAACGTCACCAAACTCAGGTATGTTCCCCATGCAGAAATTCTTCCTGTGACTAGCTTCCTCAGCGTTGCACCCAGCATTCCATTCACCCGTTCTACCAGTCCGTTCTTCTCCAGCTGGTAAGGTACTGACATGACTCCTCTGATCCCCATTATCTCATTTAATCTTGGGATCACATGAGATGTGAAGTTGGTCCCATTGTCGCTAAGCAGGACCTGCGGACATCCATGCCAGTATACTACTTGATCCAGGATTTACCTCACGGTACTGTTGGCATCTACTTTTGTTAGGTCCTTCATCTCAACCCATCTCATCAGATGGTTGATAGCAACTATAATGTACTTGACTCTTCCTGTGCTCATTATCAGCGGTCCCATCACATCAATGGACACTGTGTGCCAGGCAAATCCAGGGTGGACCTGTCAGTATCTGAGGTATTCTTATGTGGTTTGTGCAACTGGCACTCCATGCAACAAGCTAGATAATCTGCAACATCATAGTTGATGGATTCCCAGTAATAGTACCGGCAAATATGGTCAGTTGTTTTCCTCAGGCCTCCATGACCAACAACCTTGTGAGCTGCTTGCACTATCGCTGCTCTTTCTGAAAGTTTCAGGAATAATAACTTCTAACCATTGATTGTCTTGAATACTTGTCCATCCATGGTCTCAGTGTTTTCTATTGCTTTCCATAGCGCACCTTGGATTTCTTGGGGCTCATCCCTGAATTTCCATCGACCATTCTCTTGAATAGCTCATCTACCTGCGGGTATACCATCTGGACCATTGGCAACCACAATAAGCCATCTGCATTCTGGTGGGAAGCCCCCACTTGGTGGACAATCTCATAATCATAAGCCTAGAGCTTAAGTGCCCATTGGGCCAGTCATCCTTCTGGCTCTCTTAAATTGTGCAGTCAACTCAGTGAAGAGTGGCCTGTCACCACCCTAAAGTGCGTTCTGTGGATGTACGCCCAAAACTACTTGCATGCATAAATGACCACAAGGCATTCACGCTCAGTCATGGTGTAGTTCCTCTCAGCAGCGGAGAATGTCTGGCTCACATATGCCACCAGATGTTCATCCCCAAGTTTGTCTACTTGGCTCAGTATGGCGCCAATTGCTGTCAATTAAGCATTGGTTTAAATAATAAACTCCCAATAAAAATTTGGATTTCAGAATTGGCAAATCTATTAAATACTGGCGTAACTCATCAAAGGAGTCCTAGCCTCTTCATTCCATACAAACCCTTTTTTTGGATCCTTCAATAAATGGAATAATGGCTCGGCGTTTTGGGTGAAGTCCTGAATAAATCTTCTATAGTATCTGACCATCCCAAGGAACACTTGGATGCCTTGGACACTCTTCAGTACATCCATACGTTCTATAGCTGCTATCTTCTGGGTTCGAGGCTGCAATCCACTGGAGTTGATTACAAATCCCAGTATTTTAACTCTTTCTTAAAGAAGCGGCACTTCCTTGGCTTGATCTTTAGGTTAACCGCGGACAGTCGCTGAATACTTCTTCCAAGTGGTGTAGATGATCAGTAAACATCTTACTGAACAAGGTTATATCATCCAGATATACCAGGATGCACGACAACTTCAAGTCACTCAATATCGCATACATGGCCCTCTGAAACGTTGCAGGCGCATTGCTTAGACCCTGGGGCATCCTCGTTGGTTGGTATAGCCCCTGTGTGGTTATAATCGCGCATTTTTCCTGGCCTTTCTTTGGCAAGTCACTCTACCAATATACCAAGATCAGATCCATCGCAGAGAAATACTTTGCTTCTCCTAACCAATCTAGCACATCATCAATCCTTGGTAGAGGATACGAATCCTTCTTTATAATTTTATTCAGCCTTTGGTAGTCAATCACCACCTGGCTGGATCCATCCTTCTTCTTCACGATCAGAATTAGACTAACCTAGGGATTAGATGATGGAACTAGAAGCCCATGCTTCAATAAGTTTGCTGATTTGATCCTCCATTCTTGCTTCAGCAGCTTTCAATCATTGGTTTGGTCTCATCCTTATTGGCAAATTTTCTCCAGTGTCAACCTTATGGATCACATCTCATGTGCATCCCAAATTATGGTCTTCCTGAGCAAACACTTCCCAATACTTTTTGAATAGTTCGAGCACCTCCTCTTGCTGGCCTTCCAACAAATCAGCAGCTGCTCTCAATCAACCAATAAGTTGATGCTTTCAGTTACTCCAGCTTGTAATACCATTTTGTCAAGAGTCCCAAAATCTTGGAATCTCCTCAATTTGGCCGTCAGGATCAGATGAACAAATGCAATGATCTGATTACTCTTTATCTTCATCAGTTTTCACTCAAATTTGCCAGGAGAACTCGAATTTCTCCATGGCCCAGCATTATTATCTCAGGAGCCACCCATGGCTCCTCTCTGGACTTCTTCCAGGGGCTTCCGACCTCCCCATACAACAGCTCAGGAATCTCCAATGTCAACCCTGTGTCAACTATCATCTGCAATCCAGCTGGTATGGTCCTCTCATTCTTGATCCTTAGTGGAATTCCCCAGTTCTCTAGGATTTCTGCCGACATTTCACGTCACTTTCTACCAACTACTTGGTACCAAATCAGAATAATGCCGTCATTGTATATTAGATTGATGAAGTTGTTTATCCAATTTAGCAGAGCTTCACCATCCTTCTGATTTACCAATGATAACGTCTGACCCAGTATGGTCAACGTATTATCCTCAAAGTTACATTTAACTCAGTTTTTTCATAGAAATTCCATTCTGATCAGAATGTCATAGTTTTGATTTTCCAAAACTATGGCTGGCGCAGATACCACCAATGACCCAAATTGTAGTGGCAACACACTATATGCTCCACAGGAGACGGTGGTGTTCAGCCCAGCTGTCCTGTATTCTTTCTTATGTTCCAAGTCTGGCAAGATCTTCATCCTATTTACCAGCTTGGTCAAGACAATATTGATGGGTGCTCCGCTGTTGACAATCACCCCAGCCCATACTCAATTCACTTGTATATCTATATATGTACACTCAGAGTATTGTAATATAGTGTTTACTGAGTGAATAGCGGCGTTATTAACTGAATCTAGGGTGTGAATAATTTGCGCCAATAAATCAGGAAACGATTCTTTTATCACACTGAGGGGGATTAACAAATTAGCCTCATCTAAATGGACATCAGATAATTATTCAGGATTCTCAGCGGTTTGAATCTTGTCCGCCTGTTGTTGGTCATACAGCCAGGCAACTTCCTTATTATCTTGGGGTCAATTCTCTTCGCCCCATCTCTGGTCATGGCATTTACATCTATATTGGCCACCTTATACAGCTGATCCTGATAATCATCTATGAACAGATCACTGATATCAATTTCTTCATTTTTGATGTTGGGAGGAACAGGTTTCTCCGCAGCTCTAGACTGTTCCTCATCTAGATCGCAAGCCCTTTTCCTGAATCCTTGGTGGCTGCTGTCTCTTTGGACTGGACCACCTTGATCTGATCTTTCACTTCTTACAGTGCATGAAGAAATGTCCTTTCCCACCACATTGATAGCAGACCTTTTCCTTCTTGTTTAACCATATGAATTCTTTGGGCTTATTTCCTTGAAAGGTTTGATTGGTCATCTCTTTAGCTCCTTCGTTTCCCTTTGTGGGATTCAGATTTTGTACTGGATTGGATTTGAAGCTTCTATTTGGGGCATCAAATGTCGATCCCATAATCTTCAAGTTATCTACCATTTGTGAGGTAGTTATTTCCGTCGCAAACATGGCAGACATCATGCGATACAAATCACAATGGGACTGAAGGGCCGCTTGCAAGGCGATTCTGGCATCAAAGTCATCTAATAGTTTTACTCCGACCAGGATCTGTGACTCCTGGTAAAACTGATATGCAAAGCTAGCTAAAGACTCATCTTTATGGTACTGGATTCCCATAAATTCCTGCTTGCATTTCAACATTTGCGTCAGACTTCTGAACTCTTTAATGATAGCTGCCTTTGCCTCTGCATATGACCAGCTTTCCCCCTCCAGGTGAGGTAACACTAAGTTTTGACAGTTGGTGTCTAGGCAATTCATGACCGTCAACGCCTTTTGATGATCCCCATAGCCATTCATGGTCATATTGAACAGTCAGAAAAATGCTGGGGCATTATCCTGATGAAATGTTGGAAATTTTGGCTTTGCCCTAAATTCCTCTAAGTTCTTTCTGGCCAATTCTCTTGGTTAAGCTACTCAGCTAACTTGAGGAGTGACTTTTGGCGTCATCTCCAAAATGGCAGCAAAAGCGGGAAGCATGTTCCTTGGGGTATTCAACCTCCCAAGTATTGTGCGAGGACTTTTTTCTTCATCATCACTTGCCATATTGGGCTCACAAGCACATCTGTGAGCTTTAAGTTCCTCCACTTGTTTGATTAATCTCTCTATATATGCACTAAAATTTCTTAAACAAACACAATCCGCTTCTCGCTCTGTTTTCAGGTATAAGACCTCTCAAACGAGGTCCCCTTCTTCCTTCTTTGATGAAGTTACTTTACCAAGTAACTCGTTCCTGAAGCTTGCTACATTCTCTATTCCTTCCTCCACCCTGGCGACTCATTCTTCCAAGGCTGCAAACTCCCAATGGTCCACTGAGTTTAGAGCATTCTGGTTTACAGTGGCTAACTTGGTCCACATTTTGCATAGCTCATCTTTGTATGACATTCTTATAACTTCTGTAACTCAACTACCCCTGTAGTGAGCACCAACTTGTAAAAATTTACTGATAGTTGTTATAAGCAAACAACCTAGTAACCTTTCTTACTGCACAGGTTCAATTTCCTTGTGCACTTTGTTGTGTTGTATAGTAGAATGAATTATTAATTGATAATAGTATGGAGACTATTATCCTGGCTTTTCTTTCTCATAACAATCACTTTAGTTACTACGATTTGATTTGAACAGCAAATTTGGATAATCACACACAGGAAAGATGGGCAACTCTATAAATAAAAACAATACAACATGGGCGAGCGTCGTGGCGAGTAGTGCACTTAACGGTGCAACTAAGGGCAAGAAACGCCCTGGAGGGGGGACCAGGAACCCAATCTGCAAAGAAATCGCAAACTCAGACACCATCTGGGTTTATGGTATTTACTGTAAAGCACGTGCAATACATGTACATTCAATTCAACCAACCTTTGTCAAAGGTGGAACATGGGATCAGACTCTTCCTTGGGGATGAGTCACCGACCCTGTGGGAGAAAACATGTGAGGCACAGCCCTCACTTTTCCCTCACGCGGTGTATGTAGTCACCAACAACATGGGCCACAGCTGGATCAATATTGGTTTCAAAACAGCCGTTGAAGCCAATGCCACAGCAAAAGTCTGTGTGGAAATTGCCCTCCCCAAGGGCAAAAAATTGTGTGCACCGCACGCACCAGATGGAACAAAGCGAAAACTTTGTTCATCTCTTTTGAATCGCTCCCCACCAACCTTCCTCATAAGGTAATTGAGGAGGAGCTTCGCAAAGGTCTTGTGGCCTATGGAGAAATTCAGCAACTCGAATTACAGCGATTTCGCCTGATGCCCAACCTGTGCATGGGCAAAGCTATTGCTGTAATCAATCCCTTCCCAGAAGTGGAAGATGACTTATCCAGAATTCCCCGCACAGCAGAATTTCACTTTGAAGATGGGGGCCAGTCAGCCACATTCCAAGTTACACCAGAGCGCACCCGCCCGTTTGCAACCACTGTGGCTCACTGGGCCACAAGGAACACTCATGCCCTGTGAAAGAGGGCTTAATGGAAAATGACTATTATGAGGAAGCAATGGACGAAGATAATGAAAACTTCGCCAAAATGACTGACAGTCACCACCCATTCCGCTGGGGTGAAGATGGACTATACTCCATTGTGGACCCAGTTACAAGCAAACAATGTAAAGCAGCACAAAAAGCCCACAAGCGAGCAGTGGCTGAAGTGGTGGCACACGCGGAGTCTACCATTAACCCCAGACAAATTTGGGAGGATATTTTGGATATTCACCGAACCAACCAATCAGAACAATATGCCCAGGTCGAAAATTTTCACAGTAACCTGACTGAGTCACAAAGCGACATCAGTCATGCACATATTGAGGAACAATGCAACCGCAATTTGGGCGAAAATGCGGTGCACAATTCACCAAAGTTGAACCTCAAAAATACAAAATCCAATCAACAATCCGCATCAAATCAACATGAGACCTGTGCAGGAAAAGTTGACACAAATGCAAAAAACCGCAATTTCATTGAATCATTGTATCAGTTCAAGGAAACCAACAATGGCAGTGAAAGAATTGGAGTACAGATGCGGAGCATGGCCAAAATGAGCCATGGTGGGATAGGGCCAGAGGGCCCTCCCAACTGCTCCTGAGGCGCCACGGGCACCTCAGTGTCAATAGGGATGCTAAACATCGCGGGAGCCAGGGCTCATACATCCCAAGCCAAAAAGCTGGCATTCCTGCAAAAACCCCTTGTAGACATCTTGGCCATCCAAGAAACCCACTGTCTAAAAGGGGAAGAAGAATCCTGGTCAACCAGGGTTGCAACATCACAATCAGTATGGACGTCTCACTGTGGGATGATTGTCTGAAACAACAAAAAATATAAAACTACAAATTTTCATCACACTTGCATGGTCAAGTCTTGGTAGCAACAATCACGTGCCAAGAGGAAATAATTTTGATAGCATGTATATATGCACCATGCATTGCAACTGAGAGAAAACAATTTTTTGAAAACATTTCTACTCTCACCCTCCCACCAGATACCATTATGTTAGGCGATTTCAACTGCTGGGATAACCCTAATATGGATCAATGGCCTAATCCCAGGGGATACCCACCTGGACACATTGAATTCCACACAATGAAGGCATCTCTTGGCTTACAGGATGCTCTTCCCCCCAATTCACCACTACTTCCCCACATGACGTGGCCCAACATATGCGAGGGAGTGCTCATATTGATGAGTTGCATTGACCACATCCTCATCCGGCAATCCCACCGCTCAAGAATCTCCAAATTTATAACAAAAAAGATCAAAATTTCTGACCACCGATTAGTTATGGTGCAGTTAACGCCAACCCAATCCCACACACAGGTGTCGCCTTGGAGAAATCTTCACCCAGAAAATATAAAATTGCCCAAGATATCCAACTGGGTTGAAAACAAGGCTACAAACACAGAATTCACAACCCCATTCACTTCAGATCCCATTGGAACATGGGAAAATTTCAAAAAGGATTTAATCAACAAAACCTGACATATTGCATCATATAAGTACACCGTGGACACGGCCACAATCAAGCATACCTTGGCGGAACTAGACCACCTGGAAATAAATACTCTGAGATCTGGCTATAGCCCTAACTGGGGATGCAAATGGGGTAGAAATTTCTGCCCGACTTAACAACCTCATCTTCAAACAACAACACAGAATCAAAGTATCAAACAAAGTTAAGTTCATAAAGGAAGGCGAAACCTGTTTGACATACTTTTTCTGCCAATTCCACTCCCATGGAAACCACCCACATGCACACAGGTCCGAAAGACCAACAGCACCATGGCAACTGAACCTGAGGAGGTCAAGGCGGAAGTACACCGCTATTACACCAAATTATATTGTGAAACGCCAACAGATTCACAAAAAATTAAAGAAATTATACAAAATGCTGAGATACAAAGTACACCACTGAATTACAATATACTATCCCTTATTACATGGGAGGAGCTTTGGGGGACAATTTGCGGTGCACCACGTAGGAAATGCCCAGGGCTTGATGGGATACCCTACGAATTTTACAAAAAATATTTTCAACAAATTGCCCCCCTCCTATTGGCGTCTATGAACCAGAGCTTATTGGAAACACGCCTATTACCAGGAGGCCATGAATCCTACGTTATAACCTTGTATAAAAAGGGTGACAAGTTGGACCTGGCCAACTGGCGCCCAATTGCACTCTCCAACACTGACACAAAAATTCTAATAAAAATCTTAGCAGCTAGATTAGGCGCAATTGCATCTGACGTCCTATCACCCAACCAGTTTGGGTTTATACCAGGGCGTTCAATCTGGAACAACATACACCCTGTTGCAAACATTTGCCAATCCAAAGAAACTGGTGCCCTGGTCTTCTTGGATCAGGAAAAGGTGTATGACCGTGTTAGCTGGCCATACCTAAAAGAATGTCTACATGCCTTCAAACTCTCACCAAGATTCATAAAATGGGCGATGCTCCTAACAGAATCTGCAACCATGGCTGTATGCGGCCCTGGATTCCTAACAAACAAGATTAAACCACACAGAGGGCTCAAACAAGGGGGTCCCTCAGCCCACTGCTATACAATTTCAGCTTTGACCCACTCCTCCAAGTAACTGACTCACGTCTCATGGGGATAACCGCACAAGGACAACCAACAGTCAAGATACTGGCCTTTGCGGATGACTGCATAGCAGGTATAGCAAACAATGAAGATGCCCGACAGCTGGAACACACTCTAGAGGAATACTCCAAGGTGAGCAATGCATCGCTCAACAAAAGGAATACAGAAATCATCCTCTTAGGCAAATACACAAACAATTGGGCCACAACATCAGAACCTCACACCAACACACGAAGAAAAAACCCAATCATTCTACTCTTTGCAACACCTCCCACCACCACTCCTTTCTGACACCTTGGAATCTGGCTAGAATCAGGGGGATATGCTAATGAGACAATGGAAAGTAACTTGTTACAACGGGTATCCAAACGCGTCGCCTCCCTCAAGGGAAGAACCCCAGGACTAACAGGACGAGTTACAGTTGCTAACTCGCTCCTCCTCCCAATACTGTGGTACCAGGCTCACGCGATAGCCTTCTCACCTACCTTACAACCTCAATCCGCGCGCTTATCCAGGGCTGGCTGTGGCCTGGCTCTCACCCTCCTATACGGATGGAAACACTATTTAGCCCACGCTCAAGCGGAGGCATGGGACTAATAGATTTTGAGAGCCACGCCAATCACATCCTAGGTACCTGGATAAAGGAAATATTTGCTCCAGACCTCCCGCAACAACATTGGTCCAGAGCAGCAAGGACTAACTTTGCACAGGCGCTCAAATTAACCAACTTACATAGTACACTCGACTACTTTCATACCTTGCCAAGCACCCTACTGCAACGGGTCCGCATGGAACCTCTCCTCATTTCAAACATATCATCCAAACTATCTGCCGTATGGAATGGACCATAGAGAACACGGGTAATATACAGGGAAGGGGACGACCCAGCCCCCAATTCAAATTAAGAGACCCAGAAAACCACCCCCACAGGGATATGCTCGCAACAACCCCAAGCATAGCTAGGATAGAATACCTAGATATGTTGGACATTCCCTATGATTTAACCACACAGAAGGCAATGTGGAAAATGACACACCACCCATACCTACAGCCAAGGATAAGAGCAAACGCCTGGCGCTGTCTGAGAAGGACCTATAGGATGGCGCCTGATCCAACTCACTCCAGAAAACATGTGCAGTATGTGGAGGGGAGGGATCCCTACATTATCGCCTAGAAACATGCCCCCAACCAAAGCTATATGGCAGGAAGTCGCACGCCTGCTTAAGATACAAAACGAACAAGAATTCTCAATATCAAAGAGCATCTTTGCGCTCCAGATTGAGTCACCGATCCCATCTACCCTCCATTCCCTAATAATACCCATTGCAATGTGGACAATCCACACAATTGCATTAGATGTGTTCAAGGGCACGGTCCCAACCATTCATGGGGTTATTAACAGATTCCATGTCCACTTACTGGAGCACTTCCAAGCCTGGCTCTATGGATATATGAGAGCAAAAAGCGCTCATAGAATCATGGTTCCCACTCTGGTTCCTCCACACAGACCCTTTCCTTCACACCTGTTCCATAGCAGGGGAAACCCCCTCGGAGTAGTGCACCAACCCCCCATACCTGGCAGTCCCGCTGGCAACAGGGTAACTTGAGTACCCTGGGGTGCCTAATTTTATATTTGTCGATTATTTCCTTAGTTTTACATATATTCAGTAATGTCCATCCCCTGGTCAGCTTACTTCAGTTAAATAAAAATGGAGACTATTATCCGCAGCTGAGTATAAAGTATATTTCAGCCCAACGCTTGGCCAGTATTCCAATTAAATACTCATGATGTTATGCTTGTAGGGATTCATTCCCTTCCTATTGTCCACCCAATCTTCGCTGAGATACCCCAGTGACAGTCTCTTTGGTCCAACACACAGTTGGCAGCTATCCCCAATTGTGGCTCCTTCTTCTCTAGATCCCCCACTCAGATCTTTACTCTTTTTTTAAGAGTTTTCCAATTATTGCACACAGCAATAATATCCTTGAGACAGAACAGCACAATGGAAGATGATGATAGTTTAACTATATACCAAATGTATAACTTAGAACTAAATAACTCTTATAATCTAACTAACTGTTATCTGACTCTTTTTTTATTATAGTGAATCCCAGGGAATATATATAGTGGAGAATTCAGCTTTCTAACCCTCAGTTGACACCTCTTAAATGAAATGGCAGCCATTGCCATTATATCACCCATCCTCATCTTGGCAGCGATGGTCTTTCCTCATCCTGGCTAGTATTCCGTCATTGGACATCCTTGAGACTTAAAAACTGAAAGAGTCGGAAAACGTGTCCCTAATGTTTTCCTCTTAATCTAAGCGAACCAACCATATTTGGCTAGTGACCTGCTTAGGTAATGGGACTTATTACCCATTAAGGCAGGCCACTCACCAACTTATCAATTCACTAGTTGCAGGCGGCATCACTCGCCTCGCAACTTGCTATTCATTCCAAATCAGTTGGTGATGAATCCAACTGATTCAAATTGGTACACCTGATAGTTAATCACTATCAGATGCCCCTATTTCGTTGGCAACTCCACCCGATGAGATCTATAGTATTTGTCTGGATCAATCCCTGACAGATACAATCAGGCGAATATTTCAAAATCCCCTGAATGTAGTTACTATGAAACTCAGGCCAACCAATTTATGATTCACTTCGACTTAGGGAATTTTCCCCTAGCAATACCAGGTAATCTAGAAGGCTGGGAATATGGGCAAAAATCCCACCACGTGTGCAACCAGTCTTGGTAGAGGGTGTGATGTTGGTTACCTGTGCAATCCAGGCGCCAAGTATTTTGGAGGCTTGGTCCACGTAGTAGATCAGTCCCATACCACCACTATGGTGTGGGCTGAACAGGACATCCAGATGCAAAGGGGATGGGCGGCCTAGCCAAAGTCACCCTTGGAGTAAGTCATACAGAGCAGCAAAGAAGGATCTAGAAAGGCTACGGCGTGTGCAACAAACCAAATTTTTTGACAGAAGCAGAGAGTTGGCAAGCACTACTTGGCCCGTCAGACTAGTCTGCTGGCCTCTGAGGGAGGCTATGCGCTTTGTTATGTTGACTAAGATGTGGTGCTCCATTATAGAAGTGGCATACCCTCCCGCCTTCAGCCATACTCCTAGGTGTCATACCAGACCTTCAATGGGCTTGTTTACAAAAGGGTGTACAAGAGGGGTGATTTGAGGTGGCCTCCTGGACAAGCTAACAAGAGACCGTGATTATGGAATGTGTATATCCTAGGGGGTAGGGGACCAGCATGCTTGGTACTATCTAAGAAGAATGATTTAAGTTTTGTTGGCATTAAGGGTTGTGTTACTAACCTGGAGTACCCTTAAGTAGATGCCTCCAGTATGCATGCATAATGATTAGTAGAGATCCAACCACACAATTATCAGCAAACGCTAGCATCCTGACCAGTGCCTGGCCTTGTAAATTAACACCAGTAACACATGGATTTATACTGCAAATGAGTGGATCAAGGTTAAAGGTACACAGTGCATTCAAAAAGTTCTGGGAATAACGTTTTAAAGACACAACTTTACAAATAAATAAACTTTCATTTATAATAATTTAAATGTACAACCTTTCCCTCTCTATACATATTTATATTGCTAAAACAATTGTTAAAAGGTATGCACATAGTTCCTATTTTGTATAACCATGTTTAAACCAGCTGTCACATTCTTCTGAATTGTCTCTACTTTATCAAAAGGATAAACCTTCAGTGCCACCTTCAGATTATAATTATCCACCATATTCACCAGATTTGGCTCTGTCTGACTTCTTTCTGTTCTCTAATCTGAAGGTTGCACTGAAGGTTCATCCTTTTGATAAAGTAGAGACAATTCAGAAGAATGTGACAGCTGGTTTAAACATGGTTATACAAAATTAGGAACTATGTGCATACCTTTTAACAATTGTTTTAGCAATATAAATATGTATAGAGAGGGAAAGGTTGTATGTTAAATTATGATAAAAGAAAGTTTATTTATTTGTAAAGTTGTGTCTTTAAAACTTTAGTCCCAGAACTTTTTGAATGCAGTGTGTATACAAAAGTGGGCTCAAAGGGTCCCCTTGACGGAGACCCTTTTAAGGGCAAACCAAATCAATCAAGAAACTTGGGCCACTTACTGCCATAGTGGCTGACTCAGTAAGAAACATTACCCAACTGATGAACTGGGGGGTGAAACTTGGGGGGGCAAGCCCTGAGGTAGTCCCAGTTAATGCGGTCATAAGATTTCTGCTGATACAGAAACACAAGCGCACCAGTAGCAGGCGATTGGCGGACGTTGGCTATTGTGTGTATGTTGTCCCATATTGATCTCTTGGGGGCAAAGCTAAATTGTTCAGGGGAGATCACCTCAGAGGCAACCACCCTAAGGCAGTTGGCCATGATTTTAGCAAAAATTTTGGTGTCAGTGTTGGTAAGTGAGATAGGGCGCCAGTTTTCAAATCCATCTTATCTCCCTTTTATACAAGGCCACCATATATACCTTTTGGCCAACAAGAAGGGGGCATGTCTATAACAGACTTTTGTTCATTGAGGCTAGCAACAGGGGAGATATGTGTTAATTTTTTAATAAGTTCATAAGGAAGTCCATCTGTTCCTCAGCATTTCCTGTGTGGGGCATCGCAAATAATAAACAAAAATTTGTTGCAGATTATTAAATTCATCAACTATGATTAATGAGAAATGGTGCGGATATGTGTGCTGTCAAGGAAGGTTCAATTTCAGCAGACGTGACCAAGTCAGACTGGTACAACTTGGAGTGATAGTTATAAACTTTTACAGAAACCCCCTCCAGTGTACCTGTGAAGGTGTTGTCTGGCCGATGAACCTGTGTGCAGGCCAAGATTTGGTACAGAGTAAAAATAAGTGGATGAAGTAAGCGGAGCACATTTCACCTGCCATAATATTTTTGGCCTTATAAAGAACACAACTTGGTGTTTGTGCTCCCTTACCAGTTTGTTCATATGGGAAGATACTTCAGCCCATTTACGACCCCAAGTAAGGATGTACCCTTTGCGGGGACATTACTTTCCAGGTAATCCACCTCTGATAAAATGCACTTAGTGATTGTCAAGGCAGCTTAGGAGCTCCGAGACAGGATGTGGCGTGCATGTGATATCATGTGCGCTTTGAAAGCTGACCATGTAGAGAGAGGATTGGCACTGAAAGGAGTCACAAGCTCCTGGGCCAAAGTCATGGAGTTTATCCAGCTCAAAAGCTTGGGAAAAGCGAATTTTTCTAGACAAATTTTATTCCATCTTGGTGCCTATGCTACCAGGCTTGACAGAGTAAAGAACACTAAAACATCCTATGATTGGATAAGTCTACTGTGATGGTGAAGTGCAAGATTTGAGGGTGAAAACTTAATGGAGAAAGAATAATATTGATGTGTGACTGACATCAACTGCCTGCTGTGCACATGAGGGTGATAGTGGTTAAAAGAGGGGCGTATTTGGGGAGGGTATCATAGAGTCCCAAGGTGGCTTTCAGGGCATAAAGTTTGATGCGCTCCTACAGGGGGCATTTGAGGAAGGCCAGCGGTTGGTGGTTAGGTTGGCCCAGCAGTTCAAGTCGCCCATCACAATGGTTTTGGAATGAGGGGAAGAGTAACCATAACTGAGAGATATTCCTGACCTGTGCACTGGTTAGAGCGTAAATGTTAGCTAGTGTGCACTTTGTAGTACCATAAGAGAATATGACCACACATGACCATACAGGAAGGTTTTTTGATATAAAAATTTAAAATTATGATTTTCCCATATAAGCACCCCACAGTGTGGCGACCAAAAAGAATGGAAAAGAGAAGCATGGTTGCCCATGTGTCCTTGGCACCTTTCATACAGTGGGCTTTATGAATTGCTAGGATGTCCACAGGTAAATTGTTTTTAAAGAAACTCAGTTTTCTAGCCCAGGATGGAGAGGCCTTGAGTCAAACGACGTTCAACGTCACTATATTGAGGGAGACCCCCATTGCACCTTAGGAGTGAGGGGAAGGGCCCCCTTGCCCTGCCCTTTCAAACTCATCAACGCACAACTTGGTCTGATTGCAAGTATTTGCAGCAACAGAACCATATTCATCTTTAGGGGTAATGTCTATTTTTGAAGATTTGTCATTCTTTTTATTTTTCTTTGTGTGGGTTTAGAATTGTGGTGCTCCTGTGGTGCACCATTGACAGGCAAAAAACTTGGGTAAGATTGGGTGGGGAGAGTTGTATTCAATCAGTGCTCATTGTGAATGTGCAGGTGCACCAAGCTGAAGAGTTGTTCTTCAGGTTGGTAGGCTAATCTGATTGGTTGGCAAAATGTTGTTCCACCAATTCAGAAACTGATGCAATGTTGGACCAAGTCTGAGCAGGTGGGATTGCAATGCTGCCATAGCTGCCGCCTTGGCCACTGTCCTGTGGGCCTTTTTGCCTTCTTTTGCTACTTTGGGGACACAGGTCTAACCTGGTGTCAGAAAATCGCTTTTCTGGTGACATTGGGCTCTGCTGGTTGGCAGGACAACCTTATGAAGACTGGCCAGCCCTTGCCGTTTTGCCTTAGTCTCAGGGCCAGCAGTGCCAGCTGACCCCTTTGCAAATAACCCACACTATTCAGGGATCCCCTAGCCTAACCCCAACCAACAAAATAAATATAAATTTGAAATATATAAGAGAATGGGCAAAGAGAGAAATTTATTAAAATGGAATCGCCAGGTTTTTAATATTTACAAAAGGGCTACTGCGAAAACAATGACCTACTGGCTTTCCACTGGAACTTCCAGCCTACCATTCTTCTCAGCCTTCTGTTACTCTATTCTCTTCCATGGAGTTGACTCTTGCCCCATCCATCCCGATGTCTGAATTACTTTCAGATCATCCTTGGCCTTGAGTTGCCAATGAGCAGTAAGATTTATTATATTAAGTAATCATAAAATTTGAATTTGACCTTCAAGTTGATTATTATGCACCAGAAACCTCTTTGATCGTTTGATTTGACTCAAAATAATTTGGCTCCTCGCCAACAACATGCTTTGACTACTATTAGTCTGTTACTAGGGATTCCTCCTTACTTAGGCAACAGCTTGTATTCAACTTTCATAGTAAATTAATAATTAATATATTTGCTGCTGGAAATAACCTTAGTCACCTCATACTTAAATTTATCAAGTTCCACTGAAATTTGCAAAAATTATCAAATGGAGCATCCTCAGCTATTAGTTACTGGTGATCCTTATTTCAATTTGGGCCAGCAATTGGATCCACTCAATCTTAACTTAATAAATCAGCAGAATGCATAGATTTGGATCAACCAAATTTGGGGAGCAACTCACCACACAATCATCAAACCATACAAAATTTAGTTAGTAAGCCATTCTACTGGGATTGGCCTATTTCATCTTAAATCTCGTTAGATCATTGGAGGGTTCCATCTGGTTAAAATTCTGATACCTGGATATACCAACCCTTTGCACCCCAAGGTAAGGTGGTATAGGTGTCAGTGGCAGGCTCATATTGGGATTCAGCATTTCAAACTAACTTTAGGAAAACCTCAATCAAAGTGGCGTCCTCTCTAGTAGGAAAGATGTGTGCCTTATGGCCAAAAGCATGATAAAAGGTGCAGATGGGCAGTGCGCTGGTCATCATACTGTGGAACGGGTGGGTATCCTGCTGCCAACTTTAAGAAAAGTGGTATGCGGAATCTGAGTTAAGTTTTCCATGACTATAATTGAAGGGGTGATCACCATAATTGCCTTGCCCATGCTAAACTCAGGCATAATCATTAATTTTATATTTTGAAAGAGTGAAGATCCTCTTAATTTCTAAGCCCCTTTGTTAGATGTCCCTTAAGGACTTGTTGTTTACTGTCATGGGTACAAATCAAAAATTTACAAAAATTTGGTTCAATTTAATTCAACATGTGCGCTTTATTATAACCACATGTTAACCTTCCAGGCGCTCAACCACCATGCACACCTGTGCAGTGGCATCCACTGCTTACGTAGATTCAAACCCTAGGTCAAACCAACCGTGGCTCATTGTATATGGTGCTTACATAAACAACAGCTAGGAAATGAACGTGTACATCACCACAGAACTTAGCAATGCCGTTGAATTGATATACAGGAAAACTCAAACCCCAAACCCACTGATGACAGTGGCTGAGAGTGCAGTTTTGATATACTGGTTGCAATTTTCTTGCCACTCTAAAATTTTTAATGAGATACTCACTGCGGTTTTTGTTTTGTGTTTGCCACCAGTATTTAAGGGCGTTCTCTAATTTTAGCCAGTGCAAGAACTGAACCTGTGCCTCTCACCACGCTCACATAAACCTTACCAGACATTAGATTCACACTCTTCTTCATGTATGGATTATCAAGCTTTACTATCTTTAAAAAACCTTCAGAAACTAATGATTGCAACAGGAAAGGAAAGTTTTTGAATTCTGATTAATTTAATATTTGGAGATAGATCTCGGGATCCCTTAATTTTATAAGTAAGCTTTATAATTTACAAATGGGAATAATAGGGTGGGCGGTTGTTAGGTTAGGAATGCCTTTAATTGGGCGATTAGAGGTGTCAGTTAGGGCTTGATAAGGGGGTGACAAAGGGTAAATAAAACAATCATTTTAATAAATTACACCAGATGCAATGATTGGCAATAATTTGTTTGATAATAAATTTGTTTAAAATAAGGCATGAGTATCAATGATGATTACAGATCTGTATTTAGCATATGAGCTAAAGATAAATAAAATTAAATTAATGGTCAGAGCCTAGGCCAATCCTTACAAAATTGGAATGGTATTTACCATGGGATCATCCCTCTTCATTAAAAGTATATTTAAATCAGTCCAGTAGTTTTATATTAGTGCATGAAAAAATATTGAAAAAATATATACAGATCAAATTGAGAATCTCCTCATTTTTTGAAGTAAGTTAAAAATTATGCTTGTTAGTCTTAAAAATTACTTTTTATATATATAACAATTGATGTTTAAATCAATCTTAACTTAGATTACTTGTGTAAGGAGTTTGTCTATAACTCTCCTGTTTCCAGCGTGGTGGTGCTCAGTGCACAGAGACAACGCAAGGAAACTAGCCATTAATACCAAAGCTACGAAAGCCCAGCAGAGGGTGCTGGAGCCATAATAACTAAAGAAGAGGAGTGCAATAAATAACCACCCAAACGTGACGCGATGCACAAGGGAAAAGGGGTAAATGTCCCAGGTTGGAGGGTAGATGGGCGAACCAACGGTGCTCGAGGGGATAAGCTCATCATAGATAAAATGAAATGTTTAATGTAGCGCGAGACCACCTCAAAGGGGTCCATGCACAGGATCATTTGGAATATCATTTACCAAAAACGGTAAAACGGGAAAATTAGTAATAAGAAATTGACCAACAAGGAATGTTGGTTGTGGAAAACATAATTAAACTTTGTTGGGGGAATTTGGGGTCTGCTGAAGCGGTCCCAAGCACTTATTCACCAATAGGCAAACACTACCATCTGAATTGGTAGCAAACACCAAAACCAACTTCACTCGAGTAATTGACTGAAGTTGGATCCAACCTGAATGCATTATTTTATAAATGGAATGTGTTTTGAAGCCCCATTCCTTGATGAACTGAATTGAACTGTCCGCATTAATTGTGTAAACTATCCATTTTAACGTCTGGGCTGATGTAAGGGGCTGGGCGTTAGGCACCTCACTAGTACCAAACTGGGCGTACTTGGCTTGCACCCAGCGTTGGTCTAGCGTGTACCTGAGGTCAGGGAGGGCCTGAAGCTTCACCTTCTGGGCCTCCTGTCGCCCAGCCTTATCTTTAGGGTCAGTCCCCACTATTATCTCATTTGACCATGACATTACCCTCTTTCCTGATGGGGATAAACCCCCTCCAGGGGCTTGCGCAAGGGAAAAGTTCTTGTGGGCTGGGGCCAACTTTATGGTGGCAATGGTCAGTTTGAGTTGAGATCCCGCAGCCTGGGGAAACGCTTGTGGAAGGCTTCAATCAGATCTTGGGCATGCACACAGTCATGCGCTGGAACCCAACTGTTCTATTCAGCGTCAAACCCCTTCCAGGATACCAGGTACTCAAGTCTTCTTTTAACATGGCGGGAGGCAACTATTTTTTCCACCTCCCAATCTGGAGCCCCGTCCACGAAATAGGCCTCAGGAGTCTCTGGTGGGGGGCCCTCAAACAACATCAATTTGCTCTCATAAAATATGGAGAAGATCTGAAATGAAGAAGGAAGATCTAGCTGGTATGAGGCATGGCCCACCTTTCTAACAATGCGGTAAGGGCCAATCCTCTTTGGTCCCAGCTTCTTGCATGGTTTCTTGATAGGGATGTTACAAGCATCAAGCATCACGAGATCCACTTCCTTATACTCGACCCACTCGGTGCTTTCCATCAGCGTTCTCCTTATAAACTTGCATTGCCGCCTCCAAGCTTGTGGGATACCCCCTGGTGGACCTTCTTGATAGTCTTGGCAAAGTCCACCACCGCTTCAACCTTAGAACCACAGCTGGACTCCATGTTAAAAAAGCGGGTTTAAAGCTATTGTTGGCAAAAAAGGGGAACAACCAATAGACAAATGCAAAGTGTTATTGTAACTGAATTGGGCCATCAGGAGGTGAGAAACCCAAACTGAATGATCTGCGGCGGTGTAACACCGCAGAAACTGTTATAAGTACTGGTTCACTCGTTTAGTCTGCCCTTTAAATTAGGGGTGATAGGCAGTTGAACGGCAGGGGCGAATCTGAAGAGTCTTACAAAACTCTTCCCAAAAGATGGATGTAAACTGAGGTCCCCAGTCACTGATTATTTCTTGAGGAACCCCATGAAGCGCAAACACATGAGTGAAGAAGAGCCTAGCCATCTCAGCCGCGGTTATTGTTGTTCTGAAGGGAATAAAGTGGGTGAGCTTTGTAAAACGGTCCACCACCACCATGATGGCATCGTAACCATCAGAGACAGGTAACTTTACAATGAAATCCACCAATAGGGAAGTCTAGGGCCCTTCATCCTTTTGGATGGGTACCAACAACCCTGCTAACAGTTGCCTATTTGGTTTCATCTGATTGCAGATCATGCACTCCTTACAATACTGCCCCACCTGAGCAGACAAGCCCATCCAATTGTACGTGCATCATATTAACTCCAACGTCTTTTCTTTACCAGGATGACCATCAGTGAGTCCATCATGATGGTCCTGGATGATTTCCAGGCGCAGTGGTCCAGCAGGAACTCATAGGCGCCCCTGAAACCACACCATCTCATCCTTCACGTGATAGCCTCCGGAGAGATTCTCTTGATTCAAAGCGTCTTAGCAAGTATCATATTATATTCAGCTGCTAGTGGCTGAGAAAGGACTACCTTTCTGAACATACTATATTCCTCTGCATTTTCCAGAGGGGCAAGCGCTGGCCCTCTGGCCGGTGGAGAGGGAAGTTGGGACACAATTTTATTTTTCAGGATCATCAACTGTGTGTTATGAACTTCCACCTCCTTGGGATCGGGTGCTAAAGCAGGGTTGCGGCTCAAAGCATCCGCCAAACCATTATCCTTGCCCTTGGTGAACTCATACGTGAATGCAAATTGGGCAAGGGTCTCATGCCAATGGGTCTGCCATGGGGTTAGGACATGAGGAGCGCGGTAGTATAGCAAGGCACAGTAGTCTGTAGTACCTGAAAAGTTGGGCTGAGCCATGCAAGTGGTGACGCCAATAATTCAGCGCCTCCACCACTGCCAGTAACTCCTTATCATAAACGGCGTAATTCAACTCTGGCAGAGACATATTCCTAGAAATATCCCACCAGATGCTCTATCCCATCTTCGCCTACTTGTAACAAGGCAGCTGCTATGGCAAAGTTGGAGGCATCCGTAGACACAATGAACTATTTGGAAGGGTTGACATGGCGAAGGACAGACGTGGACAACATGGTGCACTTCACTGCTTGGAAAGCATCCTCCAAAACGGAGTACCACTGAAGCACCTTTGCACTGCTAGCCTTATATAAGGGTGCTACCAGCTTGAAAGATTTGGCGTGAACTTCTTGAGGAATGTACACGTCCCCAAAAGCTTCTCAACCCCTTGACTGAGGCGGTGGTGGGCCACTCACGAATCGCCTTCTCCTTGTCTGGAATTAACATGTGTCCTTGGTCAAACACAACGTTGCCCAGAAAAGTGACCTGGGTCTTGAAAAATTCACACTTGCTTATCTTCAGTGTAAGGCTGGCTGACTTTAAACTCTCCACCACTTGCCAAAGGTGTACTGCATGGGACTCATGGTTAGGGGAAACACCATAATGTCGTCCATGTAGGCAACCGAGCATACCCCTAAAAAGTCCCCCAACGCTGCATCAATGCGGCGTTGAAAGATAGCAGGGGCATTCTTAAGCTAAAAGGCATGACACGAAACTGAAAGATCCCTTTTCTGGTATAGAATGCGGTTAACCACTCTTGTCTCTTTTTAAACTGGATCTGATTGAACACATTGAGGCAATCCAGCTTGGAGAAGACCTTCGCCTTCTCCACATAGCGTGCAATCTGTGAATTAAAAGGGATGTGATGCAGGTCTGGTACAGTAACGTTATTGAGGTTCCTATAGTCTATGCAGGGGCGTAGAGTACCATCAGCCTTATCAACAAAAAAAGTGGGGAAAAACAGGGGAGGCACGCTAAAAATTACACCTTTGGCTAACTGATACTTCACCCACACATCCAACGCCTCTTCCTCCCGCACAGTCAATGGGTAAATGGGGGAAGATATATGCACCAGATCCACAGTGAGCTTAAAGTCACAATAAAATTCAGAGTGCTCAGGAAGTGTGTTAGAGGATGCTGCATCAAAAGAAGATTTCAACCCCTCCAAACAGGAAGGTAATGAACCTCCACAGAGGGCTTCAGAAAAGGGGCAAGATTAAGATTGGGAAAATTGGGCCAATGGGGCAAATTGCCCTGAGCGTTATCCTCTGACAAAGGAACAATCAACTTGTGACCATTGGACAAAAAGAAGGATAGAGTGTTTTCTTTCAAATTAGTCCTGACGTCAAACTTTCTCCACCACTCTACACCCAAAATAATGGGGAACAAAAGGTTTCTGATAGCTTGAAATTGTTCAGACAGAAGATAGAAGCCCACCTGGTAGTCCACCAACCCCATGACATTAAGCGTAGGGATACCTTGAGAATCTCCGCCTCTAACCATACCACATGGTGAGTAATTCAGCTCAAGGTAGTCAGCAAAGTCTTGGTCAATTTAATTATTATAGGCACCGGTATCAACTAAAATAATTGTGCTGAATTCCCCAAAGGGTATGTAAGGGTAGCGGTCAACAAGAAGTATCCAGAATGGGATTTATTAAAAGCAGAAAACGCCACTACCTCGCCTGAATATTCTTCCTCTGGCGTGAGTAAGCCATCAGGGTATGTTTTGGAATCAAAGAAGGGAGGGATAGTGGGCCACTCTTACTACTGAGGCCCCATATCCCATCACACCTTCTTCAGGTGCATATAAATTATTATATTTCAAACGAAGTTCTTTTTCCACTTCCCGAGTGCCCCGGATCACAGTAGGGGTCAAACGTGGGTTCTCAGGGGAAATCTGATATACCAGAATAGGGTCCTCATCCAGGCCGTAAGAACTAATAAACGGTTCAGAGGTAGAGATAAGGTTATCGTTATAAAACGCAGCTTTAGACATGAATGACCCTATTCCTCGAACAACAATGGAACAGCCAACGTTATTCAAGGCCAACACCTCCAGGCTCATCTGTGCCAATTCCGCTGGCATCATCTGAAAGCTCTGGCAAAGAAAAATTGTTTATTCACATCAAATTTGGTAATTTGGTGGAAAGTTGGGAATCATGACTTTCAGACTTCAAAGCGTCAATATCCACCAGGTACAAGCATGAAGGGTGGGTACTTTACAGTTGGAGACAACCATAATAACGCCAAGTTGCTCCAATCTTTGGGGAAAGGAGGAAACAGCGGTGTGGCTGACCACAGCTGAAGACCACAGTCAGTGCCCACCATTTACACCTCAGAAAAGTTCCACACAGAAAAAGTTTGTGCACATAAAATTGAGTGGTTGGTCAGCTAATGTAAGGAGAGCGTCTATAACTCTCCTGTTTCCAGCGTGGTGGTGATCAGTGCACAGAGACAACGCAAGGAAACTAGCCATTAATACCAAAGCTATGAAAGCCCAGCAGAGGGTGCTGGAGCCAAATAACTAAAGAAGAGGAGTGCAATAAATAACCACCCAAACGTGACGCTATGCACAAGGGAAAAGGGGTAAATGTCCCAGGTTGGAGGGTACATGGGCGAACCAATGGTGCACGAGGGGATAAGATCATCATAGAAAAATGAAATGAAGTGTAGCGTGAGACCTCCTTGAAGGGGTCCACGCACAGGATCATTTGGAATATCATTTAATTAAAATGGTAAAACGGGAAATTATATTGGGAAGTCGACCAACAAGGAATGTTGGTTGTGGAAAACATAATTAAACTTTGTCAGGGGAATTCAGGGTCTGCCAAAGTGGTCCCAAGCACTTATTCACCAATAGGCAAACACTACCTTCCAAATTGGTAGCAAACACTGAAACCAACTTCACTCAAGTAATCAATTGAAGTTAAATCTGACCAAAAACATAATTTCATAAATGGAATAGGTTTTGAAACCCTGTTCCTCGATGAACTGAATCAAACCATCTGCGTTAATTACTGTAAACTATCCGTTTTAGCGCCTGGGCTGACATAAGGGCTGGGCGTTAGGCACCTCACTAGTCCCAACCTGGGCGTATTTGGCTTGTACCCAGCGTTGGTCTAGCATGTGCCTGAGGTCAGGGAGGGCCTGAAGCTTCACCTTCTGGGCCTCCTGTCGCCCAGCCTTATCTTTAGGGTCAGTCCCCACTATTATCTCATTTGACCATGACAACTTGAATATAATAATTTATGTTTGTTGTTAATTTTGTTTTATATATTTTAAATTTCTACTTGGAGAAAGCTGACCATGGAATGGACGCTTCTGATAAACTCTAATTATAAAACACAAGAAATATTGAGGGGCACCCCAGATGAGCCATAGCTACCTCCTGTTACCAGCGTAACTGCCAGTGGAAGGAAGATGGGGAGCGACAGGGGAGGCCTGGGACAAAACTGAACACAAATAAAGGAAAGGAACCAACAAAGATGAACCAAACAGGAAACCAGGATGACATTAACTGGCGTTGGCAGGATGGCAGGTGGCCAAACTGCCAAACTTGAAAGTGATCCGTTAGGTGGGAATGGAAGCAACGCACAGCTTCACATAGGGTTGAGGTAGTGCCAGAGAGTGCATAAAAGACAATGGTATGGATTATCCATAGTGTTATTGCAACAATCAAGGCGCAGAGTGATGGGTGGATAGGGGAGGTCATGGAAATGCAAAGTGTTTTTGGACAGACTGAAAGCCTACTACCTCTCCTGGCAAAAGAGGCACATAACGTCCAGCCAAATTGCCTGTGATGGCGGGCAATCTTCCATGTGATGGACTAAATATCCATATTGACTGCATACAACGCATGAAGTTTGAGAGGCATTGAACCGCTCAGCTGTGCGATACATTTTTCTCAGGCATCTCCACACAATGGCGCAAATTTGGAGTTGTAAAAGAGGATGGTGTGTGTACTGCCAAATGTCCTTCTGGGTCTCCAACGAGTATGAAATTTCAAGCTTGTCAAGGTAGTCCACACGGGCAATGAGGTGGGGACATTGTGATACCAGGTTGTTTAAAACGACCTGCCTATGGACTTCTTGTTTGAAATGGGGAGTAAGGCGACCCCTCTGAGCGGTGTGACACTGATGATGATTCTCCACTCAACGCTCTGCATGGAAAGAAGAATTTGTTTGAAGTGGGCAACATCTCATGTGGCCTGTGTAAGAGGGATGCGAGATAAGATAGTTTAGAAGAGAATGGGGGTGGGTAGGATTGCTGAGGCTCAGGACGCAGGAAAAATTGGAGTGGGCTGCGCATGACTAGTGTTGGGCTGGAAGTGTGGGGTTAGTGACTGTAGTGATCCAGGTGCCCAGTATTTTGGCGGCAAGGGCCTTGAAGTTATGCAGGGCCATACCTCCACTATGGAGAGGGCCAAAAATTACATCCAGGCGCACTGGCGATGGGTGGCCTGTTGGACATTTGCCCTCATGGCTCCAAGAAAAAGATCTTTTGGGTTGGAATAGGGTGACGTGGGGAAATTTAAGACATTTACAAGTTTCTGATAATAAAAGTGATTCAGATGATATGAATGATTTTATCAGCCAAAAGACCCTGGCCAATTCTCAGTGGAACCCTGAAAATTGGGGTAACACTTATATGAATACTAAATGGGCAATTAGCATGAAGTTGTGCATTTGAATTGCCTCCAATGAGAGGGAACCCAGGGATTCCATCAGTAGTTTCTCCCCCTGCCACATCCAATTGCCTTCAAACACTTAAGTGGGGACCACCCCCTTTTACAGGTTTGGCGGAGGTTCCCCAAGATGAAATAATTTTAGATAACTGGGATTGGCTAATTTATTATATTGTTACCCCATAGGTCCATTTTACCAAAAAATTAACTCCCCAGCTGTCTTACAGCCAAAGTGAAGCGAGTTCTCGAGCTTCAATAGGCTGAATTTATATATTTCCTTATTCATACTGTAACAAGCCATTCTTATTTATTATTAAATTCACTTCGACCCTCAATACAGTTTAAATACTGACCAGTCAGATATTGAGAGAATTCATTTTTTTCATTACCCCAGTGATACTTAATTAAACTATAAAAAACTACAAATTTTAGTTTTTATTGTCTATTTAATTTATTAAATTAAATAGATTTAATCCCCTCTTTGTTGTTACATAGGCTTTCATGCACCCAAGCGAACTTACCCTATCCTAAATCCAACAAGTGGTGCTCACTACAGGGTAGTACACCAAAATAAATTACCAAAAATGGAGGGTGTTAGAGTGAATAACCCTTGCAACCTCCTCTCTGCTGTTATACCCCAGCTAGTTGCCCTTGAACAACTAGCAAGCGCTTTATCAAGACTTAAAAAGCTCAGACAGCGCCTATTAAAATTTATTTTGAAGGATAAGTTCATTCCTGGCAAGGGTAGTATTGCTTCGTTCTTATACGTTTATGCAGAAGCCATGGAAGGGGCGACTGACCACCAGAAGGTTAAGAACATCCTTCCTCTTTTAAGTCGCTTGGCCCAAGAACTGATGTTTCCTTATATGAATACTATAAACACCTGAGCCAAAGTTAAAGAAGCTCTTATAGTGGAATTTGGATCCAAACAGAGTTTAACTAGGGAATAAAAGGATATTATGTGCTTTAGTATGTATGAATGTGAATGGATCACTGCCTTTGCTGAGCTATTCTATCTTTTTGCTCAGAGGTTGTCAGCATCTAACATGCTAAACCTGGATGATGCCATCGCAGCTATGTTATCTTGGTTAGGTTCCCGACCTTCTTTAGCTTGGCATATCATTTCCCTAAAGCAAACTTTTAAAAAAGTCCATGACATAAAAGAGGCCTTATTAGATGTTGCTGATTTGTATACCTGTTCAATAACCAAAGAAGCTGTAAGAACCCCTAGATTTGGACTATTTAAGAGTGCTCAACTGCAGACCTAATGGAAGAGGTTATGTTGGCCCCTATTCAGATTACTACTCTGAGCCCAGAACTGGCGGTGCAGCTCACACCTGATCTTCATTCGCCCAGCCAACCTGAGGTTCTCAGACCAGTAAATCAGAGCGCATCCTTTTCCATAGGGCAACGATCCTGGCCCTCACCTTGTCACCACAATCAGCTTGTGTCATCTAACAAACCTCTTAAAATGGTTCAAAATACTGCTCCTAAGCCTAAACCTTTTCTCAGGTGACATTCACCCCCACCAACATTGGGTTTAAGGAACAAGTCACTAAAGCTAAACCATCTGTTTCCCCAAGGCTCACCGCCACTGATCAACCCAAAACTGGCGGGGTTAAAGCATCCACCTCTACGACGTTATTTTTTTAGCCACCTCTAATCCAAAACCTGTAGCTATGAGGAAACCCAAACCTCTCCCTTCAGTGAAAGTTGCTCCCAATAACCATGGGCTCAATGAGAAGGCTTCTCAAGCTAACCGCCTGCTCCTCCAAGAATCATTGCTGCAGATGGGCCCCCAGCTACTAAAGTTATGGCTTCCACCTCTGACTGCTCTTCTAGAATTCACCAGATAATGTGGACAACCCTTCAGATGATGAGTCTTAAGAGGGTTATGAGGACATTGACTATTATGTTCTAGGAGCCCCTGTTGAAGTAGGTATACCGGATAGGCTGAACCCTGAAGTAATAGATAAAGCTCTGATCCCTCAAAAAACCTACCTTAATCAAGTACAGGGGTGCCCAGAGGTTATTGATACCTCCATTGATGCTGACCATGTTATTGATTCACTGATACGACCAATTCATCATGTTCACACCCTACAGTCCATTAAAGATAACTATCCAAAGACAGCTAAAAAGTTTGCCTCTACTCTTCATATTAATTAAGTATCAGCTCTCCCCTAACTTTGGCGGGACCATAACTAAGGTAGAGCTTTTTATTCAAAAAGTCCAGGATAGGGCTATATTGGACACTGGATCTCCTGTGAACGTTCTCTCTTACAAGCTAGCAAGAAGATTAAGCTGGCTCCTGATTTTGAATATACACAGGAGTTTGGAACAGCGGGTCCTAACAACACCCGTGCTATTGGAGCCTACTCCTCCTTGACTATTCAAATTAGAAACTCATATTGTCAGCTCCCATTGTGGCTTTGGGTAATAACGCTTACAATAAGCTTATTGGCACACAGTTTATGATTAAGTATGATGGTATAATAAACACGAAACTAGGTTACCTCTCTCTACTCAGTTAAGTTCCTCTAATATTCACCAATTAAAAACCTCATAAGAAAGAATACTCCTGCTTAGTTTTAAAAGCGTCCTCTGCTTTACCTTCATTCTACACGACCTCTAGACGCAATACAAAAAAAGTTGTCCACATCGGTTGAATCTTCAGAGGGCATTCCCTTTTACGCTTCAGAGGAAACAGTAATCAAGGCTAGCGAACAATGGGTGGTCATTACCAACATTACTTTACAGATCCCTAGAGCCTTTTTGCTGCACATAACAAGCATTGATGAAGTAAGCTCTTTAGAACACTGTGTATTGCTGGGTATACTAGACCCCATATATTAACAACCCATTAACATCCTATTGGGGAACATTACTAATCACCCCATCATTGTCAAAAAACATCAAGAGATGGGGAAAGGTCTGCTAATTTCCATTTATGAAATTAATAGTGTCCAATTTATTGGGTCAATGTTGGATAAGGGTTTAACCACTGACCAGATGGGGTGTAAACTGCCTAACGTCCACATCTCAGATGACCTAACCCCAGATAAGCTCAAACAAGTTCATTCCCTGCTGGATACATATAGTGATATTTTCTCTTAAACCAACACGGATTATGGGCATATGAAGGGGTGGAGCCACTCCATTGATTTTGGTGATGCCCAACATATTCGATCTAAACCTTACCATAAGTCCAAGGTTGAAGAGCAACAAAAGAGGGCTGAACTCAAGCAGCTATTAGACGCTGGGTTATTAGTACCATTCCAAAGCCCTTGGGCGTCTCCTCTCATGTAGATCAAAGAGAAGAATAGAGGTAGTTGGATAGTAATAGAGTACCGTAAACTAAATAACCTCACTAAAAGACAGTTATTTATCCCCCGCATAGATGATGCCCTTGCACAACTCTCCGGCTCATTATTACTTCTCAGCCATGGAATTGGCCAGAAGATATTGGAAAATGGACCTCTCTCCCCAAGATCAGGAGAAATGCGCTCTTATTTGCAGTGAATGCTTATTTTAGCCTACTCGCTTACACCAAGGGCTGTGAAATGCTCTGGCGTCCTTTCAACGTGTAATGGATCACATTATGAGGGACCTCAAGATAAGCTGTTTAATTGTCTACTTTATGACATCACCATCTTTTCTGCAACATTCACCAATATTCTTAAACATCTAAAAGAAGTATTTCAACGCCTGAGGGCTATTAATATCAAGTTAAAACCATCAAAATGCTCTTTCAGTAAAAAGAAGCTAGATTTCCTCAGGCATGCTATCTTTCAAGAAGGGATACATCCTTTACAAGATAAGGTGGAAGCTATCTCTAAAATGCCTGCCACTACAAAACTTTGGATATTCAGGTATTTTTTGGTATGATGGGGTATTACCATCAGTTCATCCCCAAGTTCGCCCAGCTCAGTGAGCCTCTCGTTTAACTATTGGCTAAAAAACCCCTTTTTATTGGGGTACAGCGTAAGCAGCTGCTTTTGAAACGTTGAAGCAACTGTTAAACAACATCCTATCCTATGGCACCCAGATTATGATTAACCTTTTATCTTGTTTACCAATGCCTCAGGCTATGCTGTTGGGGCCATCTTAGCCCAACTGGATTAAAATGGTGTAGATCATCTTATATCCTATATTATTATGATGTTATCAAAGGGGAACGCAACTATAGAATCACCAAGAAGGAGCGCCTTGCTGTTTTGTTAGCTATAAAACTTTACGTCCTTTCTTATATGGCACTACTTTTTATGTGGTTACTGACCACGCTTCCCTAAAATAGTTACAGAATATGAAGGATCCTACTGGACGGTTAGCACGATGAGCTTTAAAGCTCAAGGATTATGACATGAAGATTGAAAACCGTGCTGGAACCCATCACATGAATGTTTATGGGTTAACTCGTCTGCCCATTATGCATTTGGATAATAGTGAGGCGGAAAGTTTAATGATCTTTTAATGACCCCCGATGACTGAGAGGATGAGGGTGAGCCTGTCCAGAAGTCTGTTAGTCCGGCACTCCCACAACACCAAAGCGGAGAATGGCAAATTGTATAAAGAGGTGGGGGCAAAGTGGTTGCCTTATTTACAGCCTTTGGAACGTGTACCTGTCATTATGGAGGCTCACTTTAACTTAGGTCATAAGGAAGTGAAGAAAACCTATGAGTGAATTAGGGAGCAGTACTATTGCGAAGAAACCATGGAAGCTATTGTCAAAGTCTGGAAGCCTGCATCGTGTGTAAGGAGCAATCCATTTTCAAGACAAAATACCAATATCAACCCACTAACCTTAACAACCATTCCACACCATCAGTATAGTTGTAGTAGGTCACCTCCCACATACTACCAGTGGGAATAAAGTTATCCTAGTAGGCATTGGCCACTTTACTAAGTGGGTTGAAGCTGTGGCCCTTCCTGCCTAAACAGCCAAGGCCACCGCAACATTTTTACATCAGAAATTTTCACCTGCCATGGTTGTCCCCAAGTACTACTCTGCGATAATGGTAAGAACTTCACCTTCAGAGTTTCAATATCCTGGCTACGTCTATGGGGACTCAACAACTCTTCTCGGCCCCATATAATCCCTCTACTAATAGAACTGTGGAGAGAGCCAATGGAAGTTTGGTTTCCATCCTACATAAAATGGCCTCCTTTGATCCACTTTACTGGGATCAATTCCTACCAAGTGCTCTTATGGAATAACAGATTAATTATTACCAGATCCTGAAAATGTCTCCATTCCATGTTCTGTATAGGTGAGAACCAGGGATACCCGCCCTTTTAGCTAAAGAGGTTTTATCCTCTAAAGTTGAGGAACCTGAAAAAGCCATGAGAAGATTGGTTCAACATATCATTCAGCATAAATCTGAGGCTATGATGTATTTAGCTAAAGCGGTTACAAAAGAGGGGCAAGCGGTAAATGAGTTTCAGGCTCCCCTACCTTCCTTCAAAGTGTTTGGCATGGTGTTGTACTACCATAACCGCATCACCCCTAGAAGCGGTAAACTTGGGTCATTTTGGGCGGGTCCTTTTACCATCACTTACAAGAGAGGAAACTAGTACTCTATCAAATATCTAGCTACTGATATTACTATTAATTGAGTACAAGGCCTCTTCCTACGGCCCTATTCTCTCCCAACATTCTTGAGGTGGGTGATGTTAAACATTTGCCCTCACGGCTCCAAGAAAAGAATGGTTTGGGTCAAAATGGGATGACATGGGGAAATGTTGGACATTTAAAAAGTTTCCAATGATAATAAGGGTGATTTTTAAATAATACAAACGAATTTATCAGCCAAAAGATTCTAACCAATTCTTGGCGGAACCCTGAAAATTGGGATAACACATTAATATGAATACTAAAAGGGTAATTAGCACGAAGTCATGCAGTTGAATTGACATGAACACATGAGGGAACCCAGGGAGTCCATCAGTGGTTTCTCCCCCTGCCACATCCAATTCCCTTCAAACGCCTAAGCGAGGACCACCCCCTTTTATAGGCGTGGTGGAGGTCCCCCAAGGTGAAATAATTTTAGCTAATAAAAATTAGCTGAAATTTAATAAATCGTTACTCCATAGGTATGTCTTGCCAGAAATTAACTCCCCATTTGTCATACAGCCAAACCAAAAGTGAGATTTCTGAGCTCTGATAGGTTGAATTCACATATTTTCTTATTTGGAATGTAATAAGCTGTTCCAAATTTATCATTGAATTCCCTTTGACACTCAATACAGTTTAAATACTGACCAGTCAGATATTGAGAAGGTTAGTTTTCCTTACCCCTGTGACAATTACTAAAACTATAAACACCACAGATTTTTAGTTTTTAGTGTCTACTTAATATATCAAATTAAGTAATTTTAATCCCCTCTTTGTTAGAATATAAACTTTTACGCACCCAAGTAAGCTTATCCTATCCTAAATCCAACATGGCCTAGCCAAAGCCACCCTTGTAGGAGGGCATATAAAGAGGTTAAGGAAGAAGGGAAAAGGCGATAGGATGGGCCACAAATTAGACTTTGTACAGGATCATAGAGTTGGAAAGCACCACCCAGCCTGGAGGGTAGTCTGGTGGGCTCTTAGAGAAGCAATGCGCTTTGTGACATTGTCTAAGATATGGTGCTCCATCACTAATGAGGCGTACCCTCCTGCCTTCAACCACAAATCCAAATGGCGTACCAGACCAACAGTGGGTCTTGGCACAAAAGGGAGCACAAGTGGGGCGGTATGGGGTGGGTGGGGCAAGTGATCCTGTGAGCTAGCTGCTAAAGAAGGTAGGTAATGGGGTGCTGGTGACCAGTGGGCTTGGTACCAGCTGAAGAGAATGATTTTGGTTTTGGAGGTGTTAATAGAAGCGTTACCGACCCTATAGTTTACTGGATATCAGCTTCCAGTGCGCATGCATCTTGGTTGTTAGACACACCAAACACACAATCGTCAGCAAATGCCAGCATCTTAACTGGTGCTTGGCCTTGCACATGGTCACCAGTAAGGCGGGCATTTACATTGCATATAAGTGGGTCAAAGCTGAAGTTGTACAAGGGTGGGCTTAAAGGGTCCCCTTGACGGAGGCCCCTTTGAGGTAAACCACATCAGTGAGGACATCAGGGCCACGCACAGCCATTATAGAGGATTCTATAAGCAACATCAACCAATTAATGAACCGATGGGGGAGGTGGAACTTGTGGAAGCAGGCTTTGGTAACCCCAGATGACTATATCATAAGCCTTCTGATGGTCTAAGAAAACAAGTGCCCCAGCAACCGTGGATTGGAAGACGTTGGCTACAGTGTGTATGTTGTCCCATATAAGTTGGTTGAGAATAAAACCAAATTTTTCAGAGGACATTATATCAGAGGCAACTTCCCTTAGGCGGTTGGCCATAATTTTAATAAATAATTTAGTATCTGAGTAAGTAAGTGATATGGGCACCTGTTAGCCAAGTCCAGCTAATTCCTTTTTTATACAGCGCAAGTGTGCACACCTCCTGGCCCCAGGAAGGAGTTATGTTTCTATCAGACATTGGTTCATTAAGGCTAGCAACAAAGATGAGAAAGAACATTTCTTATAGAACTCATATTGAATAACATCTGATCCTGAGAATTTCCTGTGTGGTGAAACACAAATGGCATACCAGAGTTCATACTGAGAAATTAAATTAATTAATACCAGGTAATGTGAAACAGTACAGATATGTGCACTATTGAGAAACTCTGCAACTTTGGCTGGTTTAACTGAATTGGAGCAATACAATTTGGAGTTTTATTTTTGAACTTCAATTGCCACTTCAGCTGGAGTTTTTGTAACGGAATGGTCTGGCCGCCTCACCTGTATGCAGGCCAAGCTCTGTTTCAGTGCAAAGAATTTTTGAAAAAATAGGTGAAGCACGTGCCACCCACAGTTATATTTATCCTTATACTCCACACATACCCAATGTTTGTGTTGCCTTACCAGAGCGTTGAGGCAAGCGGACACCTCCGCCCATTTGCAACCCCAAGCCAGGCTGTAGCCTACAGCAGGGATAAAAGACTCCAGGTGGTTCACTTCAGCTAGCATGCACATAATGACTGCCAAGGCAGCCCAAGAGTGATTTGATGATAGGTTGCGTGTCTTGTGAATAGTGTTCTCTTTGAAGGTTGACCAGGTAGCAAGTGGGTCTGCACAGAATAATGTGGCGAATTCTAGTGCTGAAGTTTTGGTGTCCACCTATGAGAAAAACCTGGGCGATGTGATCTCGGATGGATGAAGTTTTCACCACTTTGGCACTGTGCCGCTGAATGTGACAAAGAGTTGGAAATTGATACCAACCTGCAGTTGGAGAAAGCAATTTTTGTCATCATAAAGTGTGCAACCTGAGACCAAAAGTTAAATGGGCAAGATAAAGTCAATGTGGGACATAGACCTTAGCTTCTCGTTGTTCACATGGGGACGAGACATATTGGGGAGCAGTGGTACATGTTTGGTTAGGGTATCAAACAGGCCCAAAGTGGCTTTTAGAAAGTGAAGTTCTATGTGCCCCTGCAAGTGAGGGCAGGCACAGAAGGCCAGCGATCAGTGGACAGGTTGGCCCAGCAGTTCATGTCGCCCACCACAAATGGGTCAGGGGGAAGTGGGAGGAAATTAATGTCCAAGAAGAATTGTTAGTGAGCTTGCGCACAGGGTAGAGCATACATATTAACAATAGCGTGCACTTCAGCATCCCATGAAAGGGACACTACAAGCACACGGCCATCAAGGTATGAATTTTAAAATTAAATTTAAAATTATGGGTCATGCATATAAGCACCTCACAGTGTGGAAACCAAAAAGAAAGGGAGGGGAGGAGCATGGTTGCCCATGTTTCCTCAGGACCGTGTGGACAGTGGGCTTCCTGAATGGCCAGGATGTCCACAGGTAAACTATTTTTAGATAACTCAGTTTCCTAGCCTGGGACGGCGAGGCCTTAAGTCCAGCAATGTTCAAAGTCCCTATTGTAAAGGCTGTCCCCATTGCACCTTAGGTGCAATAGAAAGTGCCCCTTGCCCTTCTAGCTTCACTTGAACAGCAGAATCTGTATGCAATCAAAGACTTGGCCCTGTGTATGAGGGTATTCTTCATACCGGAGGTTTTATTTTCGTTTTTGAGTTTTTCTTATGAGATTTAGCTCAAAATTTCGAAATGGTGTGCTCCTGTGGCGCATCATTGGGGGCCAACAAAAATTTGAGAGGGAAATGGGTGGTAGAATTGGTTTCAATCGAGGCGTGGTAATTTTGCTCAGGTAAATTTGACTCAACCATTGGGTCCTCAGGTTGGTTGGCCCAATATGATTGGTGAATGGATTTACAAGATGCCTCAGCAGCAAATGACTCGATGCCATCCTGGGTCTGGGCAGGTGTGATCACAGACGTGGTCATGGCTGCTGCTCAGCAGGCCTTCTTGGCCTCCTTGCGCTCCTGCAGGGACACAGTTCTGACCTGTTTGTAACAACAGCACACCTCATGGGAAGGCGGCATCAGTGTATATAATTAGTTCATAATAGGAGTCTGCACTACCCATTGCGTCAGGGAAAACTTTGTTTTGTGTAATGCCTTCCTTGGTGGGACAGGTGTGGGCCTTGTGGCTAAAAGCACAACAAAAGGTGAAGATAGGGGGTGTACTATCCACTGTGACATGGAATGGGCAGGATTTTTGTACATCAATGAAAACAACTGCGTTGCAGGGGATTTGGGCCAAATCTTCTGCAATAACTGCAGAAGGGGTGATCACAGCAATCGCTTTGCCTGTGCACAGGTACATCATGAGCATAAAGCGTTGCATTTTAAAGGAGTGAATTTACTCATATGCCTTAAGCCCAGCCATTAGGTGGTGCTCAAGCACTGTTCGCTTAATAGTTGTGGGGAGGAAGTTGAACAGTACAAAAATTTGGTGAAACTTGGTCCATAAAGTGCACTTTGTTTCAACCACCAGTTGACCATCCAGGATGTCTACCACCACATGAATCTGTGCAGCTTCGTCCGCCGCTTGCTTATTTTCAAACCCAAGATCCAACCAACCACAGGTCATGGAGTGCGGTGCTACATATACTGCTTTTGGGAAACGATTGTGCACATCTCCACAGAACTTTTCCCAAAGCTCCATTTGTTGGATATCCAGGAATACTCAAACCCTGTGCTCCACTGACAACAGGGGCTGGGAATGCAGAGTATTGATGAACTGGTTACATTTTGCTTGCCAGGCCAAAAACTCTGTGTAAATACTAACCGCCAGTTTTTTTATATATTATCCAGGCTGCCAGTGTCACTGGAACGGGTAACAAATTTTGGATAATGCTAAGACCAATCCTGTGCCCTATACTTTGCTAGCACAATTACTATTTGACATTTGGTGCACACTAACCTCCTCAAAGAGATGATCAAACTTACCTAGTCTTGAATCAAATCAATTGCAATTAGTGATTGCAACGAGAGAGGAAAGTCCATTTTAACTTATATCACTCATATTAATTATAAAGCATAATATTTGTTATCAATCTTGAATTATATAACTTATATTAGATATTGATTGATTTTTATTAATTTACAAATTAATATTTATTATCAATTTTGACTTATATCGCTTATAGTGGTTATTAAATATACTGTTGAGATTCTGATATGACTGGACAATGATCCCTAGTTAGGCTATGGCAGATTGAATGAGATTAGATGAAACCAAGTAGTACAGTATTGATATAAATGCTATCATATTAAAATAAGGTAATAGGGCAATACTGAGCTTTGGACAAATCTTTAAAGGATTTCCTCAGAATAAGGTGATAAGGTGATGTCAACATACAACTGATTTAAAGTAGATCGCCTCAAAACTACAATAGTGAATTTACTAGTAGGATACTCTGTCAGAGCCAACGATAATATGGCGGAACTTAGTAGTCTAAGAAAAAGGAGAGGCATTAACAAAAGTCACTGATATATAAACAATATGAGACTATTGAAGAGAAGAGGGTTGTTAGTAGGAAGAGAGTGCAGAGCAGAAGGATTCTGCTATTTTAGAACTAAATTAAATAAAGTAGTGTAGCTGAAGCTGTTGCTTCATATTTTATCAAAGTATTACAGTTTATTTTGAGAACTTGCAATCTACACATGGTTATCTGTTACTCAGTGATATTTAAATTTAAATTTATTGCGGGGAAGGCCAACCATGGGACGGACACTTCCAAATATGACTCAGGAAAGATAAACTTAGTACCAGGATAGGCACCCCAGAGAAGCGATGCTATCTCTTGTTGCCAGCAGGAACGCCACTTATGGGGAGGGGGGAACGTGTGAAGAGGCCGTAGCCACTATTGAGCACGTGTGAAGGAAGGGTCTGATATGATGAACCAGACTGGGAACCAGGAGGAGACCAGCTGTTGGCGACGCGGTGGGAGATATCCAAACATCCATGCTTGAAAGTGGTCCACCAAATGAGACCGGAATCTGTGGACAGCTTCTGAGAGGGTGGGGATGGAGCCAGCGATGGCATCCAAGACAATCGTGTGGATAGTCCACATGGCGATTGCAACCACCAGAGCACGGAGGGAGGGTGGAAGGGGGGAGGCCATTGCTGAAGCAAACATATCTCTTGACAGACTGAAGGGATGCGTTTGATCCTGGCCTAGCAGACGTTGGACTTCGCGCCATATCACTTTAGAGGTAGGACACTTCTCCAGGCGGTGGAACAGCGTTCCATACTGGCCACACATGACATAGGATGAGTGTAAAGCGTTAGAGCGCTCAGCTGTATGATACACCCGCCTCAGGAAGCGCCACACATGAGAGCGGACTTGAGGCTGCAACAGAGGATGGTGTGCGTATTTCCAGATAGTCTTTTGGGTCTCAGTGAAATAAGGGATGTCCATCATGTCCAGGTAGTCCACCCTGGATAGGACTTGGGGTCGAATGGGGATCACGCCATCATGGATGGGTAGCCCCTGTACCTCCTGTGTGAACTGAAGAGAGGGGCGACCTCTTCAGGTTGTATGTCCACTAATACAAATTCTCCACTCTGCGCTTCGCATGGAGAGTTGGATTCGTTTGTAGTGGGTTTTAGTCCCGTGAGGACCTGTGGCCGATGTGTGTGATGCGAGGTATTTCATCAGGGAGTGGGGGTTTGATGGATTGTTGAGGCCCAAGGATTGGGAGAAGTTGGAGTGGGCCGCACAGGACCAGTGTTGGGATGGGAGTGTAGGAGCGGTGATGGCCACGATCCAGGTGCCCAGGATCTTGGCAGCATGAGATTTGAAGTCAAGCAGGCCCATGCCACCTTGATGATGAGGGCCAAACATGACCTCTAGCCATACTGGTGGAGGGCGGCCTGACCAAAGCCATCCTTGCAGCAGAGCATACAGGGATTTGAAGAAGCTTGGGGAGAAGGGGATGGCGTGGGCTCTGAACCAGACTTTGGATAGGAGCATAGAGTTGGCCAGAACAACTCTGCCAGTGAGGGTAGTAGGGTGGGCTCTGAGAGAGGCGATTCGCTTCATTACGTTGTCCAGTATATGGCACTCCATTACTGCGGATGCATATCCGCCTGCCTCCATCCACATGCCCAGATGGCGCACCAGTCCTATGGTAGGACGTGGCATGAAGGGGAGCACCAGTGGAGCGGTGTGTGTTGAGTTAGTAAGGCGTGGACGTGGGCGAGCAGATGGGCCGGGTTGGGAACTACTTGCTGGGGCCCAGCAGTTCTGAAACTGACCAAGGAGGATGATTTCAGTTTTGGAGGCGTTCAGTGTCGCGTTGCTTACCTGGGAATATTCCTGGATGAGGGCTTCAAGCGTGCATGCATCTTTGTTATTAGACACCCCCACCACACAATCATCTGCAAATGCCATCATCTTGACTGGGGTTTGGCCTGGCACATGGACCCCAGTGAGGTGGGCATTCAAATTTCGCAGTAGTGGGTCAAGGCTGAAGTTGTATAAGAGTGGGCTGAGGGGGTCCCCTTGTCGCAGGCCCCTTTGAGGGCGGACTACTTCCGTTAGGAAGCCTGGGCCACGCACTGCCATTGTCGCAGATTCCGTGAGCAGCATCACCCAGTTTATGAAGCGGGGGGTAGGCGGAATTGATGGAGGCAGGCCCTAAGGTATTCCCAGTTTACTCTATCATAGGCCTTTTGTTGGTCCAAGAATACAAGTGCCCCAGAGGCTGTGGACTGACACACATTAGCCACAGAGTGCACGTTATCCAAAATTGACCTTCTGGGGATGATACCGAATTGTTCTGGGGAGATGGTGGCAGATGCTACAGTCCCTTAACGGTTAGCCATAATTTTAGTTAAAATTTTAGTGTCTGTGTTTGTTAGAGAAATGGGGCGCCAGTTAGCTAAGTCAAGCTTATCCCCTTTCTTGAAGAGTGTGACAGTAAAGGCCTCATGTCCTCCTGGTAGGAGGCACATTTCCAACAGGCTTTGGTTGAGTGAGGCTAGCAGCAATGGGGATATATATTTAAAATATTTTTTGTAGAACTCATATGGAATGCCATCTGGGCCTGGGCATTTTCAGTTTGGCGCACTGCGAATGGCTGTCCATAATTCATTTGGAGTAATTAAATTCATTATTTCCAGGTATCAGAAAATGGTGCGGATATGAGCTCAGTCAAGAAATTCCGCCATTTCAGCCAGCTGAATTGGTTCAGCTCGGTATAACTCAGAGTAATATCTTTGCATTTCGATTGCCACTTCAGCCAGTGTGTCCGCAATGGAATTATCTGATCTTCGCACCTGTGTGCAGGCCACACTCTGGCTTGGTGCAAAACTTTTTTTAAAGAAGTATGCGGTGCACTTGTCGCCTTTAGTGATACGTGTGGCCCTGTATTGGACACAAATCCAATGTTTGTGTTGCCTTTTGAGTGCATTGAGGTGGGCGGCTGCCTCCGCCCACTTCCAGCCCCATGCAGGGCTGTATCCTGTGGCTGGAATGTTGGACTCCAAGTGGGCCAATTCTGCCAGCGCACGCGAGATAACCGCCAATGTGCTCGTGAGCATCTGGAGGAGAGATGGCGATAGTGGCAGATGGTGTCCTCTTTGAAAGTTGCCCATGTGGAAATGGGGTCTGCACAAAATGGTGCAACAAACAATTTCGCCAAAGTTGCCTCTTCCACCCACGTGGAAAATCCTGGTGACGTGAGCTTGGGGGGGGCAGATTTAGCACCAATGTGGGGCCTTTGCAACTGTGACAGGTAAGTGGTATGTTATTGAGACCAGTCGGTGGTTGGAGAATTCCATTTTCATTGTTTTGAAGTGGGAGATGTGGGGTTGGAATTTCGACAGTGTTAGAATAAGGTCAATGAGGGTCATGGACCTTAATTGGCCATTGTGGATGTGGGGACATGTCATGTTTTCGAGAAGTGGGGCATGTCACAGCAGCGCATCCATTAACCCAAGGGTGGCTTTTAGAACGCATAGTTCTATGTGACCCTGTGGGGCGTGGGGTGAGGGTGGCCACCGGTCCATCGGTGAGGTTAGCCAACAGTTCATGTCGCCAACTAGGAAAGAATCAGGGGGTAGCAGGAGGGATTTGACCGACGAGAAAAATTCCTGACGCTTGTGTGCACCGTTTGGGGCGTAGATATTGACGATTGTGTGCACAACGTCAGCCCACGAGAAGGTGACAATGAGCACTCAGCCATGTAGGAATGTTTCTGAGGATGTGAATTTGAAAAGATTATTTTTCTGAATTAGCACCCCACAGTGCTTTGACCAAAAGGATAGGGATGGTAGGAGCATTGTTTTCCAAGCTTCCTCAGAACCTCATGGACAGTGGGACTCCTGGATGGCCAGGATATCCACGGGTAAATTGTTTTGTAAAAAACTCAGTTTCCTAGCCTGGGATGAGGAGGCCTTGAGTCCGGCAATATTCAGCATCCCTAGAGTAAAGGTTTCCCCCATCGCACCTTAGGTGTGAGGGGGTGGGCCCTGGGCCCACCAGCCTCTTCCAGGTCCCCACGGGCTTTCACAGCAGCATGGGTGTTAGCAGCAACGCTATCGGGGTTTTTGTTAATTTTTGCAGAAAGAGTCGCATTGGCTTTGGCCTTCACTTTTTGTTTTCCCAACGTCGGACAAATTTTTTGCGGTGTGGATAAGTTTGATGCACCGGTGAGCAGGGCAAAAATTTTTTTTTCAGTCGGGATAGGTCCCAAGTCAGTTTTGACTGGAGCTTGGGTGCAGCGATTGGGTGAGATCAAATCTCCCATCAGATCCTCAGATTGAGTGGCCTGCTCAGCATGGGCCTCCCAATCTGACTGGGTGATGGATTCCTGAGTCGCTTCTGCTGTGAAGGTCTCCATGTCCTCCTGGTGTTGTGAGTGTGAGATGGTGGTGGTGGCCTTGGCTGCTTCCTTAGCTGCAGCCCTATGGGCCTGCTTGGCCTTCTTCCACTCCTGCAGGGAGATGGGCTTTACCAATAGGTAGCAGCCTTGTGCTCCCCACGGGAAAGCCTCCTTGGTGCTTGCGGTTGGTTCATAGTGCGCCTCTCCGCTGGCCATGGCCGCCAAGGGGTGCTCTTGGAATGTTATGCCCTCCTTGATGGGGCATGCATGCGCCTTATGGCCAAACGCATCACAGTGGGTGCAAATGGGGGGCGCGCTATCCATGGTTACCCGGAATGGGTGGGTGGTATGCCCTGCGATTTCAATAAAGGTGGAGTGCGGGATCTGGGTTAGGTCCTTCGCGATCTCCTCAGTTGGGGTCAGAACTGCGATGGCTTTGCTGGTGCACAGGTGTGGCATCAGCATGAAACGTTGCATTTTAAAAGATTGTACTTCGCCATATATGGTGAGACCATCTTTCAGGTGTTGCTCCAAAATATCACGTTTTACCATAGTAGGCAAAAAGTCAAACATGAGGAAAATTTGGTTTGATTTTGTCCATCTGGTGCATTTGGTTTTGACGACCCATTGCCCTTTGGGGAGGTCGACCACTATGCGCACCGCTGCAGCTTCATCTGCTGCTATTTTTCTTTCAAAACCTAGGTCCAGCCAACCGCGTTACATGGAGTGAGGTGCAACATACACCGCGGTCAGGAAAATTTTGTGTACATCTTCACAAAATTTTTCCCATAAGGCCGTTTTTTGGATGTACAGATACACACGGACTCCAAATTCCATGAATGAAAGTGGCTGGGAGTGTGGTGTGTTGATGTACTGGTTGCATCGTGCTTGCCACGCGAGTATCTCCAGGGAAATTGTGACCGCCAGTTTTTTTAGATTTTTTTCTATTCCGCCAGATTCTCTAGGGCGTTTTCAAACGTTAGAGGCCGCGGGCCTTCCGCCTGCTCCTCTTGCCTTGCTTGCCCAACTGCTCCCAGACATGGGCGCAGACTAATCTCCTCTATGAGATTATCAAACTAGATTTAGTCTTGAATTGAATAGGTTGCAAAAGTGTTTGCAACGAGAAAGAAAAGTTTTGCTCAGTGATATTAACCCTGTGCAAAAACCTTATGGCATATATCCACAATATTGCCAAAGTTAAACATTGGTGCTCACTACAGGGGGCATATTGAACAACAACAAAAAAAAATAAAAATTTTCCAGTCAACGGCCATGGCATATCCAGCCTGCACCAAAAAGGAATTGTCCCAAACTGCAGTGCATGCAGAAAATGCAGAAATCAAAACTTGTTGTAAGTTCCGTGATCAGAAATAAGAGGATCTTTTTTAGGAGCGTGATGATGGAAAAAATCAAATTGAAAATGCAGTTAGTCAGTTGTAGATACTTGTACAACATAACAGGCAACTTGATGATCATTTGGACGACGCTAGTGAGTGTTTACACTGCATGTAACGAAAGCTGAAACCTATATTTTACCCGCCTCATCCCAATGAAAAATGAAGGAACAAGTGGTCGCTCAGAAAAGATCAATTTATGACGAATATGAGACTGGATATCCAGCTGAGGAGCTCTTCAAAAAACATGTAGGCAGTGTGAGCTGCTCAACTCATGACGGCAGCTATGTGGATGATTGTGTCCTGACCCAACAAAACCCCATGTGATGGCAGTCCAGCCCACCAAAGAGCGTACCATACCCCTAGAGCAGCCAACCAGCAATGTGCCAATGGCCCTTCTGAGCCAGCTCCTCTCCAAGATTCCAGCTATGGGTCTTGATCTTATCACCATACACTCCAAAGGCTCACAGTTATGAGCAGGAAGAGGAGGTCTGCATCGACAAGCTACCCTATTTGACTGCAATGGAAACATCCATGGGCTCTTCAAACAAATTGAAATCGTGGCAGATGGAGACTCAGATTGGCGTAAGGCTAAATTGCTGATATCCGCCCTGGATGTTGGAAGTGCCAACCAAGTTACTTGCTATATTCCAAGCAATTCCTTTACATATCAGGAGGTGAAGGAGACTGTGCTGCTGTTAATTTTAGGCACTGCCAAGATGGTGCAGCGGAAAGCTGAGCTTTTGACTATAGAGTTTCATTGTAATAAGATTCTTGCTGAGTTTGCAGATCAATTCACAACAGAAGACCATTTACTAATAGGGGCAGGCACTCTAGCTGAGGCCAATGTGGGAATTGCAATGACCTCTGCGGTGAAGCCATACCATGAGCTTTACAACATCATGGCTCTGATTATGGAGGACGATTTACTCCTGTTCAAAACTATCCAATTTTTGCGTCATCTATCTGCTACCTTTACTCCAGCCAATACAGAGCAACAACCTGCTGCAGCCATCACCAGACCTTCTTATTTGGGAAATTATCCCTCCCTGTTCAGAGTCTGACTAGTAACCCCAAAATTTATTATAACTACTTGCCTTGCCCTCAGCCAAGTTACCCTCAGCAGTTAACTTCCATTCTGGACCAGCTTATGACAATTGCCAGCAGCCCAACTTCTAACCTGGCCTCATTATGCTTAATACCAACGGTCCAACTATCAGCCTGGCCATCTTACAATAACTAAGGATGCGGGACCTACAGGATTATAGTCTTTAATGCGCTCACCATGGGAACCTTACACGGTTTTCCCCAACTGTCAGGTACATTAAATACAGCAGGACCAGTACTACCAGGTAAAAGATGGATCGTGGTAGAGATGGAACTCTCTATCTCCGCTAGCCTAACCCCAAACGTCCCATCTGAACTTATCAAAGTATATTCAGCGGAAGTCCTTCAATTTGGTGACGCATTCCTATATAAGCAGCTATTTGAAGGGGTGAATGTATTGATATGAGTGCAAGCCAAGGACATGACTGAAGAAGGACCTTGGGAGCAACCAAAGCATTACGCCTGTCAAATTTTTGAACAAACTGTCTCCATATGAGCCAGTAACCTCCTTTAATGCTCCTTATTTGAAAGGATTAAAAGTCGCCCTCCCTGTGGATGCTATTGTTAAAGAATAACCTAAAGTTGGTGAGGGGATTATGAGCTTCTATGGAAAAAAGATTTTTAAATGTCCATATTATAAACAGTCAAAATTATTCTTATTATTTGTGTACATAATGTGAAATTTTTGTAGCAGAAAACCTAGTCTGAGCTATAATAGATACATGCGCTCCAGTTAACATAGTTTCCACTAAGTTGGTGCTAAAGTTGATGTTAAACCATGTTTTGGAACATCATATGGTATATGGGACCGCTGGAGTGGAAGACACGGTCTCTGAGGGAGCATACAGTGCGCTACCTTTGCAGTTTAATTCAATTGACATTGTAGCCCCGGTGATAGTGTTGCCAAATGATAATTATGACCTGTTAATTGGAACCTCTTTTAGGTGACACTTTGGTGCTGTTGTTGACATTATGGATAAAATGAAAATATTGGGGCAGCAAATTCTAATTTATTTTACTTTTTAGCGGAGTGCCAAAGAATCTGTGCATATGGGACATGTCAACTTTGTCTATAGTGACGGAGTAATCTCAGTTTGGTACCATCTATATAATAATGAGACCCGGACCCTTTCTCAGCAGATATATGAATATCAAGGGCTTCCAGGTCTTTATCCATCTTCTCCAGCCAAGTAATAGTAGAAACCGAGTTAGAGGTGGGACTAACAGTCAGGATCTATGGGGAGGTCATTGGACCTAACAGAAATCGCGGCTTGAGCCCCATGTGGCTCCAGGCATTATACTACCATGACACGAGGAGATCAAGGTTTTACTAGCGAACCTACAAAAAGAACCATTGCAGATCTTCTGCATCAAACAGTGGCTTATCTAAACTTGATCCCGGTTGAGGAGGTCCTTCAGGTTCTTAAGTTTGGGTTGCTGTATGAAATTGGTCTACCCGCTGAACTGCAGCCTGGCATAATGGCGGTGGTGCTGCGCAAAAATTAAATGGGATTATTGGAAAATCAGAAGGATCAGGAGATAGCTTTATTCCAAAAATATTGGGAGATTTTGCTGTTGACAACTACAATTTAGGATGCGCTTGGGGGTGGTACGTTGATTGGGCACTGGGGATTATCCTCCCATAAGGTCTCAGCCAATCTGCCAATCTAGGGCAGCTGAAGAAGTAGTTACAAGGATATCAAAAAGCTACTAGAGAAAGGGGCTGAACCATTAAAGAGTCCTTGGGCTTCACCCGTTCTGATTGAAAAAAGAAGGATAATACTAATTAGTTAGTAATAGACTACCATAAGCTCAACAGTATCACTGAGAAGGACTTATAGCTCTCGCCAGGGATTGATGATGTTTTGGATCAGTCAGGGGAGAACAACTTCTTATCAATGGATTTGATATTAGGTTGTTATCAGATTGAGTTGTTTGCAATGGAACAGGATAAATGCGCCATTATCACGTCCAAGGGACTTTTCCAACTGACCCATATGCCTCAGAGCGCTGTGTAATGCCCCAGCTACGTTCCAACAGACCATGGACACCATTCTCAGCAATCTGAAGCTGTTATGCATCCTTGTGTACCTCAACAATATTTTTGTCTTTTTTAATACGTTCTCTGAGCATTTTACACATCTGGAGAAGGTATTCCGCCGGCTTTCTGAGGCCAAATTCAAGATTATGCCCCATAAATAAAACTTTTTCAAGGACCAATTGGAGTACCTTGGGTTTGTGGTAGATTCAAAAGGGCTTAAACCGCAGCCATCTAAGGTAAATGCTATCTAGAACATGACCCTGCAAAAAATGAGATGTACAGGTATTTTTTTATGGTTAGTTATTGCTGAAACTTTATCCCCAACTTCAGCTGTATTGGAGGTCCACTGTTTAGTTATTAAATAATGCCACGTTCAAATGGATAGAATGTCGCCAATTCTCCTCTGATACACTTTGGATGGCGTTAATCAGCGCACTGGTGCTACATTATCTAATTTGATAAAGAGTTTATCATCCAAATAGATGCATCTCTTTCCGCCGTTGGGGCATGTCTATCCCAAAAGGACAATGAAGGGGAGAAAAACCCAGTTGCATTTTAAAGTTGTAGCTTGACAGTCAAAAACACAATTTCACTGTGACCGGTGTGGGATTGCTTATCAGTGATCTATGCATATAAGCAATTTAGGGTATATTTGCATGAGGTAAAGTTTAAAGTTGTAAAGGGTCATGCATCATTACGTTGGTTGCAGAATCTCAGAGACCTGAAGGGCTCTCAAACTGCATGCTTACAATTTTGAGTTTCTTTACATTCCTGGAGCCAAACACCAAAATGCAGATTGCTTATTGAGATTACCAACAATTGCAGTTACAGCATACCTGAGCAATATATTGTTTGATAAAATTTTTAGCAGGAAATACTATGACAAACCTCCCCAAGTCATCAAGGTATTAGAAGGAATAAGGGCCAATGTGTTCCATATGAACGGCAAATTGTACAAGCGGATAGGGGACACTACTGTGAATTTCCCAAGACCTTCCACCCAACCAAATATTATTATGAGCGCGAACCAAGCAGTTGGTCATGATGGAATATACAAGACCCTGGAATTGTCAAGGTCCTTGGTACTAGTGGGAAATCATAAATTTTGACATGCTCAAAGCAATTTCCTGCTGCCACCAGTGCCAGGTGGAAAAGCTGTCCCACCAAACAATTTTATATCATTTAGTGAAACCGTATTTTTCTTGGCATACAGTTTCTATCAATGTCATGGGGCCCCTGCTGACTGGAGCAAACCAGTCCAAGTATATTCTGGTGATAATTGACCACTTGATCAGGTGGGTTTCTGCGCGGGCAATACAAAATCTGGGGGCGGTCACTGTGGCTAAGTTTGTGGTAAAATGTATAATTTAATGACTTGGCTATCTTCAATTCATCCTTATATAAAATGGAATCAATTTCACCTCTCAATTTTACCCAAGCCAACGAACTGATGGCCATCCATTGCGTTCTAATGACCCCATATCATCCAGAATCCAATGTTATGGTCAAATGGGTCAATGGAACACTGGTGAACATACTCTAGAAGCTGGTAATGGATAAAACCACTTATTGGAGTACCCTCCTTTCCACCATCATCTTTGCCTACAATATCAGCTATCACTCTGCAGTGGGAAAGAGTCCTTTCCAGTTACTATATGGATGGCACCAGCTCTTCTGGCCCTTCTCTATGCCTGCATGGAAGATACCAGTGAAATGGACCCTCAATGCTAATTAAACAACCTAATAAATATGCTGATCAAGCTGTAAACTAAAGTGAACTCTTTCAGTTTATCTAAGAAGATAAAGAATCAGGTGGCCAATCAGGTATGGCGTAGTGGGCTAACACAGTTCAGAGACAGAGATATGGTTCTATTCCATAACCAGCATGGGTTTGTTTAATGCACAAAACTGGCCAGCATCTAGATTGGCCCATTTTGAAAAAATCGAGAAAACAGGTGTTGAAGCCTATACTATCAATGACCCACGAGCAGTCAGATCATTATCCAAGTGCACATAAAGTTCCTTTGATGTATAAACAATAGGAGAATTATTTTCAGTCAAGGGGGGATAATGTCAAGATTTTGATATGACTGGACAATAAGCCTTAAATAGCTACAGCAGATTGAGCGAAATTGGCCAAAACTAAATAGTATAAAAACATTATTAAGATCATCTTGAAATAAGGTGATAGGGAAAATCTGAGATTTGGATGAATATTATTTTTTAGTACTAGATGGTCCCAACTTGGATGAATATTATATTGCCTCCAAATAAGGCAATAAGGTGATGTTGATATATGACGAATATTTAGTAGATCACATCAAACTAAGGCATTAGTAAATTTAATAATAGGATACTAAGCCAGAGCCAATGAGAATATGGTGGAATCAAATAGCCTAAGCAAAAGGAGTGGCATCAACTGAAGTTGCTGATATATAAGCAAGATTAGACAATTGAAGGACGGAAGGTTATTAGTAGGAAGAGAGTGGAGCAGAAGGATTCTGATTTTTATTGATTATAATAAAGTAGTGTGACTGAAACTATTGCTTCATACCTTATTAAGTAATTACCACATGTTTTTAGTATTGATGATCTTCACATCATCCATCCGTTGCTCAGTGGGATCATCCCTGTGCAGTATCTTATGACGTATCTACTTGATATTGTCAAAATTATAACATATACCAATTGATGTTTATTATCAATATTAACTTATATTACTTATTAAATATACAAATTGATGTTTGGTCTAGCTTAAAGATTAAAATTAATAACATTATTAATTTTTAAAGCCACCAAGAGATTTCTATTTAGCACTTTTGCTGTCATGTCACCCAAATATGGGTGACAGGTATGCTTCTGTGAGGGCCCCATCACCCATATTTGGGTGATGGGCAATGAATGTGCTAATGAACAAATCATAGTTTTAGTATTGCTAATATCAATAACAAATATGATGTCTTAAATGAAGTCAAAATGGTAAAAAACTAACCAAAACCACCATTGGAGCTCAGATCGTGTGCGTAAGAAAAATGCATGCAAAACAAAGTTCCTAGCTGCATGGGTAGAGGTTATATTTAGATACAAAAAAAATAATAAAAATTAACATTACACTAAACTTTATATTAATCATTATTTATGATAAAATGTTATTTATACTATAGTTTAATATAAAATCTGTTAAAATAGTCCAAACACATTTATGGTGATTTTGGACAATTGGGACAATAATATATTTTTAGTATTTTTTCTCGCTTCTTAACATTTAAAAATTTGTTGATAATCATATTTGGGCCCCGTGAGAAACTCAATTGAATCATGCTGAGTGACGAACGTAATGTGTTAATACTGATGAATTTTCTTTAAAAGATAAGGGATTGTTCGCCTCATCAATGATCTACCAAATATTAAGTTAGACCAACCTCAATTAACATATTCAACTTCTCTCACTCAGTTTCCAAGTTCTTAAACTCACACCTTCTTCTATATAGACCTATTATCCAGTACATGATCAGATCTATAAGGCTGATATATTAATTACTCGCAATTATATATCCCTTAAGCATACTTATTCAAGTCAAAGTATCCATTTGTTTAAATACTATATCATATTATGAATCCTATATTCCTTATTCTCATATGAAAATTCAAAAATGGTACCATATTTCTATATAGTAAATCTATTATAATAGAAATAATAATAGTGGAGTTACCAAGCATTGATCAGGCTTATGAGCTCGCAATGAGCTTAAAGGCTGTACCAGCACTACGCTTGAGCCACTCAGACTAACAGCTTTGCTGTTGCCCTTGTAACTTATGAGATGGTTATCTTAAATTTACTTAATAATCCTTTTAAAACTTCTGATTGATATTTTTTTTAGTTTCAGATGAGCAATTTGTTGAATTATTAGCTAATATTTGCCAATTCCCTCTACTCACTCAGATATATTGAGCCCATCAGATTCAAAAGCTTCAGATGTCAGTCAGTCAGTAAGTCAATGAATGTATTTTATTAAGTAGATAAATATTATCACAAATATAAATTCATCACTTCTAATCCATTTTGATATGTTTTTTAAATTAATGGTCAGATATTGACCCAATATTTACAAAAGTAAAATTAATTTCAGTTGGAGCATCCACTTTTTTGATTAAGAAGATTATCCAAATTGCTCTCTCTCTCTCTCTCTCTCTCTCTCTCTCTCTCTCTCTCTCTCTCTCTCTCTCTCTCTCTCTCTCTCTCTCTCTCTCTCTCTCTCTCTCTCTCTCTCTCTCTCTCTCTCTCTCTCTCTCTCTCTCTCTCTCTCTCTCTCTCTCTCTCTCTCTCTCTCTCTCTCTCTCTCTCTCTCTCTCTCTCTCTCTCTCTCTCTCTCTCTCTCTCTCTCTCTCTCTCTCTCTCTCTCTCTCTCTCTCTCTCTCTCTTCTCTCTCTCTCTCTCTCTCTCTCTCTCTCTCTCTCTCTCTCTCTCTCTCTCTCTCTCTCTCTCTCTCTCTCTCTCTCTCTCTCTCTCTCTCTCTCTCTCTCTCTCTCTCTCTCTCTCTCTCTCTCTCTCTCTCTCTCTCTCTCTCTCTCTCTCTCTCTCTCTCTCTCTCTCTCTCTCTCTCTCTCTCTCTCTCTCTCTCTCTCTCTCTCTCTCTCTCTCTCTCTCTCTCTCTCTCTCTCTCTCTCTCTCTCTCTCTCTCTCTCTCTCTCTCTCTCTCTCTCTCTCTCTCTCTCTCTCTCTCTCTCTCTCTCTCTCTCTCTCTCTTCCATTAGTTTTAGAGTTAAGCGTGAATAAACAGGAAAAAAAGAAAAAGAGCATATATAGAGGTTGATGCATGACGGCTCCCCTTTTGGGTTGGGCACCACTAGTACTAAAAAGCATATATAGAGTTTAAATTGAGAACCGTATCTCTTTTCAAAAATCAGTTAAAAATTATAATAGACATGGATAAAACTATAGCAAGAAAAACCATTTTTACTGTTAGGGCCGCAAAAGCAAGTGTGCAGAAAACAATTTTGCATTTATAAATTATCATTTGTCAGATATAATAGCACCACTAAACTAGACTTAAAAGCTCACACTTTACAGTAAAGTTATTTGATTAAATAAAATCTAGAATACCCATATCATATAATAGCATAAAATATTTTTGATTGTTTTACCAGATTTAAGTTTAACAGAGGTTCTTTCTTTTAGTTTTATTTCTTACCAGTAAACCCATGCAAAACTTTTGCACATTCAACACCTCAAATAATTTATAATAAAACATTTGATAAATAACGAACGCTGTAGTGAACTGAATTTATGTGTAAGTCTGGGGGAGTGCCCTCTCCGTTTAGATTAGGGGTGTTCCCTTTCCCATCAAAGAAGGGGCCATGTAGGCTGGCAGCCCCCTCTTCTCCCAGGGTGACCTCGTTCAAGTGGTGTATGAGCGATGGGTCACCGCTTACCCTTTGAGGGTCCCACTCCCAACCCCAGTTCTTACATCCAGAGAATTAGTCTGGCAAATTAAGGGAATATGTAGTAAGTTGGCAAAGAATCGGCATCCTCATGGGACAAAGGGGCCAAATACAATTAGCAGTAATGAATCTTTGGTCTTAATAGTCAACAGTCATAAATGGCTGGTAACAAAGCCCAATGGTCATGTACATTTAGGGAAAGTGGTAAATGTTGAGGATTTGGTAAAGCTCGCTGATGGCATTGGTCCATTTTCAAAAGTTGTCACCAGTTTAAACCCTCCTGAAAATATCAAGAACAAGGACTGATGGGTGTAACTTCAATAAAAAAGCGTCCAATAGTAAATCTTTGGTAGAACTTGCCAATAGCATGGAGCCATTATTTAAAACTGCTTTAAACTAGAGCTGTCATGGCAACGTCAGATAAAGTATCAACTGGCCTGCCAGTCAGGGTGCAAAAGAACCCAAAAGCGAGCTAGAATGTTAACCACACTTTCTCTTAAATGACAGATAAGTTGATGGTAAGATGATTAATAATGGAGGACCAACAGATCGCAAGTGTAACAAACAAACTGGCGAAGAAACAAGCTGTTGCAACCTCAAGACCAATGGGCCTGAGCGTAGGGAGTTGTGAAATCAAGGAAAAATTTATAAAGGCCTTGACACAATAGGCCCAAATGGCTTTGACAAATGTTACTATTATGACTGTGGCTAAGGTAACCCAGTTAATATGCGGGTCACTGGACCACATTGTGGGTGTCACAGGGGGTTTTGGCAAAGAAAAATTTTGAACAAAAAATAAAATTAAATATGGTGAGATTTTAGTGAAGTAAATAAAGAGAATCAACTGTCAATTTTCTCACTGTTACGACTGTTTAAATAGAAAATTGATTTGGGAATATCTTGGAAAAATGTGGGATTGGGGCCCTCAAAATTTGACCTAACTTACCAAATTCAAGCAAGAGAGGGGAGAATTTTTTTATATAAACTGATTTTGCAAGAGCTGGCAGCAGGCTGAGTTGCTGTCAGTTCATCCATGGATGCCCAAATTGTCGATTTTCTTTGGTTTCAATGACTGGAGCGATGGCGTCTCTCCCAACGGGCAGTAGGAACCTCCCAAAGCCAACCCACATAGGGAAAGTCCCAAGAGGTTAGAAATGGATTCAGGGCACCCAACCCATCCATACCTGGTCACTTTGGCATCTGTTTATCCAAGTGGGAAATATAAAACAAAGATTCTGATGTGTCTGGGGCGGTTTTCAAACTGTGGGCTGCACTTCTCAATGGCTCAATGCAATTGGCGAGCTTTGTGAAGATCTGACATTAGATGCTTTATTCATTGAAGATACACGTCCGTCAACCCTTGTTCTGATAATTTAATGCTGTCAGATCTTGATGATGAAGGCTCATTGCCCTCATTTTTATTTGAACCTTTCTATTCTAAGATAATACCAACTCCCCAAAAGCTCAGCACAAATCCCATTGATTTATTTTTTTAATTCATCCAAAGTTCATACTGGAACAGGTGGCAGGATCCTCAAAGGGAGAGCTGTTACCCATCGCTCATCCACCAAATGGGTGAGTTTGTCCTGTGAGACAAGAGGGACAGCTGCCCTTCTTGAACCTTTTTTTGATGGGAAAGGGAATACCCTATGATCCAAATGGAGGGGCACTCTTTTAGACTTACATTTTCCTTTCCTTTTGTCAAAGGGGGCACCACCACCAGGGAATTGAGCGAGGGCCACATTCTTATGGGCCTTGGGCACTTTGATCGCCATTAGAATGGCAATTTTTGGGGGAGGATGAGGAGCATCTGGGTGAGCAACATGGAAAGACTCAACAAGCTTTGAGTAGTTGACACAGTCCTATGTGCCACCCAGCTGTTCTCATAGGCCGAATAGCCTTTCCATGCAACTAAATACTGAATTGAACAGCACAATCATTGAAAGGCCAGGATGCCCCGACTTTAGCCTCCTCCAAGGCCTCAATCACAATGGGCTCTGGGTCTGATGGAATCACCCCTTTGAACCTGGCAGCTGATAGACATGGAATACTAGATGTTGCTTCCAGTGAGGTGGCAATTTAAAACGGAAGGCACCAAATCCCAAGTCTTCACCAGATGGGGACCCAAGCACTTAATTGTGAATTTATTAAATGGCACCTGCATCTGCAAATGGCGTGTTTGATCATGACAAATGAGCCAGTTTTTTTCTCATGTGCTGGGAGCTACTTAAAATACGTGAACCATTTGTAATCACTTATGGCCTTGGTTACGTGCTCCCAAACTTGGGATTGCATGGCCTTAATATGCTGGGCGTAGTCAGCTGCAGGTGGGACCTCTAGGCAGAGGCAAGGGCCAAATGAAAAAGAAGGATTATAACCCAAGGTTGCTTTGTACAGGGAGAAGCCAGTGGACGCATGTGTTACATTATTGTACGCAAACTGGGCAAGGGGAAGAATGTCTGCATAGGTATTCTGAGCGGCTGAAGCGTAGCACCGCAGGTACTGATGCAGCATATGGTTTAATCGTTAATTTTGACCATTCAACTGTGGATGGTATGCGATGGAGTGGCAGAACATAATCTTCAATATTGCAAAGAACTCATTCCAAAACTGCACTGTAAATTGGGGCCCGCGGTCACTAACAATTTCTTGTAAGAGGCTAAACATTGAAAATACATGACTACAAATAGGCGGGTAGTCTCTTTGGAAGTAATGGAGGAGAAGCATGGGATATACAGGAAAAATTTCGTTAGGCAGTCTATAACCATCATACCTGCTGTGAACATCTTGGAGGGGTAACTTAACAATAAAGTACATGAACACTGATGTCCACAGACCCTTTGTCTGCTGCAAAGGGTGCAAGAGTCCATTCCTACCTAATTGGTCTGATTTGGCACATGCGCAAGTCATGCAGTCTGCAATCCAGGCTGTGATATCCTTTGACAAGCCCAGCCAGTTAAAAGTATGCTTAATTAAGTAAATGCACAATTTGTTCCCTGGGTGATTGACTGTTGGGGAGAAAGATGTGCTTGAATGACTTCATCTTGGAGGAGAGGAGGGACCCACACCTACGACTTAAAATGGATGATACCCTCAGCTAAAGAATATAAGAAATGCTTGGAATCTGGGGGGACAACCGCTCCATAATTGCCACCCCCTCTAGTTATGCCAACTGCGCAGCTAAGACCTGCGACACCTAAGGCACATCCAATGCTAAGTCTGCTGTCAAAACTGTTGGAGGGACAATGATTAAGGTTTGAGTGGGTATAAACTGTTATAAGACTCGCCTCATTAGAGTCAGCTGGGCAAATTGAGGGGTTGCAACTTAGGAAACCAGGAAGGATACTTAATTCTTTCTTCACAAACTCATATTTAAAGCTGAAGATTCACAATTCCCTGTAGGTGTGGCCTACTGACGTGCCCACTTGTGCATCTTGCAAGTTTAGAGAGGAGCTTGGTGGTCTGTTTTCACAGTCAACTCATGCTGAGCGCCCTGCAAGAAATACTGCCAGTGGTTCAAGGCTTACTCCACAGCTGCCAACTCCTTTTCATAGATGGCCCAGGATTGCTCGGTGGAAGAGAACTTGAAGGAATATAGGCAACTGGGTGTTTCAGCCCATTGTGCTCTTGGTTCAATACAGCCCCTACCGCAGTGGAAGATGCATCACATGCTATAATATAGAGCTTGATGGGATTTATGTGATTAAATATGGGAGGCAACAAAAACACCTCCCTAATTGAATAAAATGCCTGCTGGCACTCAGGCATCTAGTGAAAGGGTCAATTTTGACTATGAGAGGGTTGAGAGAATCAGCCAGCTGTGAGAGCGCGGGGAGAATTTTTTCAGGAATATGATGGTACCCAAGAAGCTTTTCAAATGCTTCCGAGTTGTTGGGGTTGGCCACGCGAGGGTTGTATCCAGTTTGCTAGAAGGGATGGATTATCTATCTTTCAAGACAAGATTACCAAAGAACTTGACCTATTTCCAATAGAATTCATATTTTGCTGACTTGAAAGACAACCCAGCCTTATGCATGACAGCCACTACCGCCTCCAGGTCCTTTGCATGATGTCTGAGGGAGGGAACATGTACCAGAATGTTGTCAATATATGCAACTGTGCAGGAAAATCTGAGATCCTCTAGCACACTATTGATCATTTTCTGGAATGTTGCATGCACGTTCTTCAACCCAAAAGGCAACACTCAAAATTGGAATATGCCTCATCTTTTCCAGAAAGCGGTAAGCCATTCCTGACCTTCCATCACTTGAATTTGATTGAAGGCGTTAGTAAAATCAAGTTTTGAGAACACGTATGACTTGGCAATTGCTTGGATAGTTGTTTGTTCCAAAGGCAGTGGTCAGGGGTCATGGACTGTGATATTATTAAGGTGGCCGTAATCCATGCAGGGATGAAGGGAACAGTCTGTCTTCTTGGAAAAGACATTGGGAGAGACCACATGAATGTCCCATTGAACGATCAGCCCTTATTGAGCATGTCATCTAACCATGCATCAAGGGCAGCCTCCTCCTCCGCTGTATGCAGGTACAGTGGGCAGTTTATGTTCACCACCTGCACCGTTGTCTGAAAACCCAAGTCACATTCTATATGGGGGAAGGCGGTCCGCCTTCTCAGAATCAAAGATACTTTGATATTTCATCAATGACATGGAAAAAGCTGGCGGAAGACCCATGGGAGAAATGAGAGATGTAACTAATCTAAAGCTTTAGGTTTTAGTAAGATTATCTAATAAGGGAAACTTTCCATCCACCTGATCATCAGAGAATGTCAGCATATTAGATTCAAGGTGAATTCTCACATGCTGATGACGCCACCAACCCACACCCAAAATTACTCGAAACATGAGGTTAGAATTGCTGAGAAGTAAACATAAAAAATAAACTGGTGAACCAAGAAGGGTATTGGGCGCCATACTTTATAGGATGGCTGGAAGTCTGACAAGGCGACTATCACTTCAGGACCCAAGTCCAGGTTAAGGTCAAGCTGCTGAGCCAACTCCAGACTCATGAAGCTACCTGTGGCTCCAGTATCAACCAAAGCTTCAAAGGACACCTGATCAGCTCCAATACTAATTTTTACTGGCAATTAAAAGTAGGCGGAATTTTGTTTATCAGTAAATATGGTCATTTTTTCAGACACCAAAAAGATTGTAAAAACAGGTGAACTGGAGCACACCAACTCAGACTCAGGGGTGGCGTCAGGGCCTGTAAGAAAAAGGGATACTGGTTCAGCGTCTGGAACAAAGCTCAAGGCCAAGTTGGTAAATCCAAAAATAAAATTTACATTTTGAGGGCGGACTGAGGGGAAAGAAAAGGGTAATGGAAAAAGTTGACCATGAAGGAATTACTACAAAGCCATATTGGAACTGCCTTTAAAGTTGGTGATTGACCAGAAGATCAACCAAAGGCAGGCTACCAACTGAACATTATAAGGAGTATAATAACCACTGTGTTGCCCTTCTCAATGAGGAGAGCAGAAATTGCTGGAAACAATGAATGGTTGATTATGTCATGGCAACATCAGATAAAGCTTAGACTGTCATGCCAGTCACGATATAAAAAACCCAAAAGGTGAGCCAGGATGACAGTGGAATAGCCACTCAAATGACGGTTAATTTGATGGGAAGATGGTTAATTTTTAGGACTGATAAATTGCAAATGTAACAAAAAAACCCAGCGAAGAACTAAGCTTTTGCAACCTCAAGGCCATTGGGCTTGGGCTTAGAGAGTTGTGAGATCAAGTAAAAATTCGTAAAGACCTTGACACAATATGCCCAAATGGCTTTGACATATGTTAATATTAAGAACGTGGCTGGGTGATCCAGTCAATATGCGAGCCACTGGGCCACACTGTGGGTGCCACAGGAGGTTATGACAAAGAAAAACTTTTGAATTTATTAAGATAAAATTAAATATGGTGAGATTTCTAGGAATTAAATAAAGAGAATTAACTGTCAATTTTCTCAATATGTTATGACTGTTTAAATAAACAATTGATTTGGGAATATCTTGGAAAAATGTGAGATTGGGGCCCTCAAAATTTGGCCTAACTTACCAAATTTAAGCAAGATAGAGGGGAGAATTTTTTTTATTTTTAACCGATTTTGCAAGAGTTGGCAGCAGGCTGAGTTGCTGTCAGTTCATCCATGGATGCCTAAATTGTCGATTTTCTTTGATTTCAATGAAATGAGTGATGACATCTTTCCTGACAGGCGGAGGGAACCTCCCAAGGCCACCCCACATAGGGGCATTCCAAAGAAATTGGGAATGAGTTTGGGGCGTCCAACACTCCTGCACCTGGTCACTCCGGTGCTTTTTTGTACAAGTGAGAGATATCAAACAAGATTCTGATGTGTCCAGGGGGGGTTTTGAACTATGGGCCGCATTTCCCAATGGCCTAATGCCATTGGCAAGCTTTGCCAAAGATCTGACATTAGATGCTTTATTCATCAAAAGTACATGCCCATCAGACCTTGTTTCTGATGATATAATGCTCACAAATCTTGATGATGAAGGCTCATTGCCCTTGACTTTATTTAGGCCTTTAGTCCCAAGAGAATGCTGACTCCCCAAAAGCTTGGCACAAATCCCTTTAGTTATTATATTATTGCTTCAAAATTTAATACTGAAACAGGCGGCAGATTTTAAAAGGGAAAGCTGTTACCCATCACTCATCCACTACATGGGCAAGGTCTCCCTGTGAGATGAGAGGGACAGCTGCCCTTCTTGGACTTTTTGATGGTAAAGGGAACACCTCCTGATCCAAACGGAGGGGGCGCTCCTCTGGACTTACAAGTACTTCCCCTAAAATATCAAAATCTCCATATAATGAATCCTGCTCGTCAAACAGACGCCAAAGCAACTGGACGTGGGCAGGTTGGGCACCCTAAACCTGTTCCCGACCTCTTGGAACCACCTCTATGTGAGGTAGCCTTATTAGTTACACATTTCCATTTGGCAAGGTCCCATCACGCTAAACATTGAAACTGTGGAAAATACGCAATTTGGGCATCTGTAGATGAATTGACAGCGACTCAGCCCACCATCAATAACCTCAAAATCAGTTTGAAATAAGTTTAATTTCTCCCACTCGATATAAGCTTGCTGGGTTAAGCTAGATCAAAAGGGCCCCAATCCTGCACTTTTCCAAGATATTCTTCTAATCAATCATCTATTTAAACAGTTGTAACACACTGAGAAAAAAGACAGTTGATTTTATATTCTTAAAATTCAATAAAATTCACATACCCCAAATTCAATTTTTTCTTGTGATGAAATTCAAGCCACCCAATCTGATCCCACTTTTTCCCAGCAATCAGACCCACGTGCACTGGGGACATGTCAGCCTGGTTTGTTAGCCATTTGCTATTTACAATAATGACTCATTGGCGCTCGCTGATTAGTTTATCATGGACCAAATTTCCATTGTTTAAGCTGTAGCACCCCTGGCATTTGGACTTGCCTTTAAAATGCTTTTGCATCCAGACTGGCAGGCCAGTCTAAATTTTCCTTGATGCTATCATGACAGTGTGGAAGCGTCATGATTTGTCTCTTGACTTATTTTTTAACAAAAAACATTTTTATAATATAAACTGAGTATATAATTCAGAAGTTACTATAGATTTTATCCACAGATACCTTGTTCATTGTTATAGGCTTTGTATTTGTTAAGAAAAACGGATGTTAGCAACAGAAATAATGTATATCTTAATCCTACCTTCAAAGTTATTTCTCTTGAGGCACTTAATAACATTAATTTTTAAAAATCTTTTGTATAGGGATAAAATTAGTTGCATAAAGTTTATTATTAAACCCACAAAGTAATTTTTTATAAGATATAGCTGCTATAAATAGCCATTTTTGAACGTCTATCATAAGGGATTCGGAAAGCAGTTGAACCTATATGTACTATTGTGATGGTAACTCATGAGGATCTATCATAATAGCTAAGTGGGTCCTCTATCATAAGCCCATAAAAGTATTGCTTAATCTCATGGTAAAACCATAATTAAGGGTGGCATAGTTTAGTATTTATATTTGACCCTAAGTGGGCAGTATAAAGCTATATATCAATATGAAGTATCATAAGCAATTGTCATAAAATTTTCAACTTAGAAAGTTGACCCTCTTTTTTTACATATATCTCTAGTATATAACTAAATAGCAATATATGATTTACCTTATAAATCTTTAAACTTTTCCTCTCTAGATATTATGATTTTTTTTTAGTACTAGATGGTCCCAGCTAGATATTTTGATTAATATATAAAATATTTATTATTTGGTTTCTCAAATTTCCACTAAAATATAAGATTATATAAATTATCTATATTAAAGTTGATCTACTAGTCTGTACAATATAAAATATGATCAGGTAATTTTAGATATTTTTCTATTAGAATTATTGCTACTAACACATGACAAATTTTATATTTAAATAGGCTTTTTAGCTTCAATAAAAATGCCATTATCCTTAACTAAAACCTTTTTTAGCATAGTGTTTGAATTTGGTTAATCACATTATCCATCTTGCTTGCCAATTAGCATTTTGAAGGTTGTTAAGTAATCTATTGTTTGGCGATGGTTGTTAGCTAGGTTGTTAGTCATAACAAACCAAATGATATAATCCAATTATTGGTTTTAATTAATGTTTTGGCGGGGATCATCCCCAGCAATGTTTTTATTTGACTGAGGTAAGATGACCAGGGGACAGACATTTTTGAACTTATACTAAAATTAAAGCTAAAACTAATGTAACTAATCAAACAAACAAAACTCTGTAAAAATAAACGGATTAAATGAAATGCACCTAATGAAACAACCAACCAGGTGGGCAGCGGAGGCTGCTTATCTCTCCATGGTGGAAGGGGAGGGTGAATTTAGGGGTTCATCTTTGGCATCAGCTTCCTCATCCCAGAGTAGAGTGCATGTCAAGGCGGATAGCAAGGGCGTCAGAGCATTGTCAGAGTGTGGTTTGATAACTTTGATGATTGGTACTTCCAAGTAATTTCCAACCATAAAAATGGCTATGATATATTTGGCTAAAGCTTTTTTGGCTTTAATGCAGGCGTCTGGTAGTTTAATGAATATGACAATGTTGGTTTGGGTAATCTTAAATTTGGATTCTGTGCTACAGGTACCACATTTTGGATAGTGTCATTGGCATTTTTGTGTAATTGTTTCACATTAATCTTACTTTTTGGAGTAAAATTTATGGGAATAACAAGAGGTGGAATTCCTCCTGTGAGCACCACCACTAATTTGGCGGCAGCTTTGCGGAGGGGATAGCAATCTGGTATGGTGGCTGCTTCTACTGCAAGCTGGTGATCGCTTTAGAATAATTCAGCATTTATTGTGGGGCATATAAATGAGGGGGGAATTCTGCATCCCATTTTGCATTACAGAACTAGTCAATTTGCGGCTATTGTTCTTCATTAATATTAACTGATTCGTCAATTTCATCCAAAAAACTCCCACGGGTTCTGGTTAAATTGAATTGGGGAATTGGCATATGGTTGAGGATTGGTTGATTTGTTGGAGGCTGCATGGGATTGAACTGGGGTCTAATCCAGCACTTGATTGGAGAAATCATGTGTGGCACTGGGGCGTGGTGGAGGTTGATTGGTGGTGCAGGTGCGGCTGCAGCAACAGGCTTTGGGGAGGGGAGGTAGGATCATAACTCATGCCAGAACTGGCATGGGGTGGGCAGCGGATTGGTGGCCGTCAGATGAAAAATCAGCGCTGTCAGAAGCAGCTAAGGATGGTCACTTGCATTTTGAGTGGTCCAACTCGAAACAGGACAGACAAATCGTCCATCCACTTTCAACACAGGAACAAAATGGATGGTCAGGGTAAAGGGGATAGTGGCACAAAGAGGAATTGACAGGGAAATTTTGTTTGTTTCAGGGCTGATTGTGGCATATGCCTAAGGCCCAGCGAGGTGTGTGGCCCCATTTGGGACCACAAATTGCATGATGAGGTTGGAGCCATAGGCTGCCAAACCTTCCATCAGCTCCTGGTGGAGCACCTCAGGGGAAGTTGGGCGGGTAAACCAGCAAACTGAACCACCAAAGTGGTGTCTACTGGGAGCTGGGTCCGAGTTGTTGTGAGAGGAGTATCCTGGAAGACCAGGGGCACTGTTCCTGCAGTGGTGGCATCAGCTTCACAGGTGAGGCTGAGATCAAAATACCCCTTATAAGGGCAGAAGTCAATAAAGCAGGCGGGATTCATCACCGCCTGAGCCATTTTGATAATGGCTTGGCCATTGTAGGGGAAAAGTTTCCCATATTTGGCCCCAAGGCCAAAATGCATGTTGCTCTGGGGGAGCACCAGGGGGCAATGGGCACAGCTTGGGTTCAATTGAGGTGGTAGTTGAGATCCTTGGGAGGAATGATTTTTGTCCCAGGGGTTTGGTATGATTGGGTGAGCCAGTCCAAGCACGTTTTCCTATCAGAAGGAAAATGGCAGGGGGGTTTCGCCTCTGTTTTACACTGAGGCAGCTGGCGGGGAATCCAGTGACATCAGAGCAAAACTATGGTGAAAAATTAGGTTTTACTTTTTTAACCATATAATTTGCTTGGAAAGTTACGCCAAGCGGAAAGAGAGTTGATACCAACCCCAGCAATGTTAAATAAGCATTTTGATGAGGGCTTAATAGCCAATAGTTGGATTTCTAGGTTGGATAATTCAAGCAGAGGCGCTGAACAATCAGGGTCATTTTTGCAAAGCTACCAAAGTTTTTTAACGCTAGTTTTGATGGCAGTTAGTAGTTGTAATCAGATAACAGCCCCAAGACATTGGTGTACGGTTTTTAACATAAGTGATGGCTGCCAGTCTGTAAGAGGTTATACTGCTGAGGATTAACTAAGACAAAGGAATTTGCCATCTTTCAGGAGGCAAAACTAAGGGTCAGAAGTTTTGAGAGACCAATCAATTGATTTTCAGAGAATTATCTGAAAAGTTGTCCGCCTTATTTCTATAAAACCCCCTAGCATTTTCTAATAAAAAATAGAGTGCAACTATTGTAGTTTTATTTATTACTTTTAAATTAAAGATTGAAGGGAATATAGGTCCCTAGTTGTTGTTATTATGTTACAGTTCAACAGAGTGGATTGGTTGCTGCTTATTGTGAAGAATTAATTTACTAGTTGTCACCATAGAGCTAGTGCTTTTTTTAGTTTACAACTAACCTGTTCAGTAAACTACTCAAAAGTTTACTATTGGTGCTCAGTACAGAGGCTTAGTTGAGTTTTGTCAAATAACACCACCATGTTCTCAGTTCAGGGTGATATTCAGCGGCTATGGAAGGAGCTGGAGAGTGTGAATTAGACCAGTCTAATGTCAGCAGCTCAGGATGATTTATCCAGAATGGAGAATTGCGTTATCAAGGTGAAAGAAGATGTTAACCTTGTCGCTGAATCTAATAATGAGATATTTGGGAAAATATTCAAATTAGAGCAAAAAATTTCAAAGTAGAAAAGGATATACTCAAGCTTAAAGTAGCATTCTAAGCCAAGGCTGTGAAAACTGGCTTTTATGGGAGAAACATGGTCAGCTTCAGAAAGAAGTACATGAATTGGAAAAAAACATCAATGTACTTGCATTCATGTGTAAACTTATTAGGGACCAGAATTTATATAAAGATGAAAGCAATATAGGGTGCGTTCAGCCTATTTAAAATATGCCAAGTGCCTATGCCACCATTTCAGCAATGACCCCTAACAACACACCAACTGGCGCTAGAATGACTAGTCACGCTGCTCAACCTGCAAACGAGCCTGTGTAAACTGAGGAATTTCAGCCACCCCAAATTGTCACCCTTTTATTAGGATAATGCCCTGACTTTCTTCAAATTTTTTGAAATGACCATGTTAAGTTGCATTGATTGCCAAAAAGCCATTAATGTTATCACTTGTTTAGATGCCGCTTATCTAAAATTGGTATTACCCAATTTCAAGGGAAAAGTTAGTCATAAAATGAGGCAAAAATGTGATTATGAAGGAATTTGGCAGCCCTGAACGAATGGCTAACCAAAAGCAGGAGTTCATGGGAATAAAATTACAAAAAAATGAAGCCTTAAGAGAACTTGCCGACCATTTCTATGAAGAAGTAAAAATCCTGACTGGAGTTAACAACAGAGTGATTTTGTTGCAAGCATTGCAATGAAGGCAGCATTCCAACCTTATCAGGAATTACATCAATCCATGACGTCAACATTTACTAATAATACTACTTCTCAAATGGTGGAGCACTTGAAAGAATTGGACTCCACTTTTGATGTACCAAATTGGAGTGTAAAGCAACAACTGCCTTTCAACTCAAATTTAGCAAAAAAAATCCTGAGCCTAAAAAGGAATTCCCCAATCAAATGGGGAAAACACCCAATGGTCCAAAATGGCCAGTAATGAACCATGCATCACTTGTAGTAGATGCAGAAATATTTAATCACTATGCTGCCAAGTTCTGGAGTAAGAAATTAAAATATCAGGTGAACTTTATACAAAAAAACAATACCTATGAAGAATTAGGAAAAGGCCTGTGGTCTAGATAAAGAACAATCTAGATCCACAGATTTCCCAAGTTGAGACTTCAATATGACTGGACAATAAGCTCCAAATAGCTAAATGATTGGGTAATATTGGCTGAAACTGATAATAGCATAATATTGGTGAGATTGCCTCAAGATAAAGTGATAAGGCAATTTTGAGCTCAGAATATATTTATAGAAATAACCTCCAAATAAAACAATATGGCGATGTTGACTCACTACAAAAATTTAGTAGATCACCTCAAACTAAGGAGTTAGGAAGTAAAGAATAATAGACTCTGCCAAAGCCTCTCAGTTACAAGGATTAACCAATGAGAATATGGCAGAAAAGAATAGTCTAAGAAAAAGGGTGGAATTGACCAAAGTTGTGTATATATAAGTGTGACGAGAAGACTATAAGGAGGAGGCTTTTTTGACAAGAAGAAGCAGGAATTACAAGCAGACATAATATGCTATTTATATAAAAAATAAAGTGGTTTTGTCAAAGCTATTGCTTCATATCATAGTAAATTTTAATAATTTCATTTTGTGAAGCAACAATCGCCATATTGTTCATCTGTTGCTCAGTGGGCTCAACCCTGTGCAACCCTTATGACATATATATACCCTATCTCCAATTTTATAACAGTGGTGCTCACTACAGGAAGCCCATTAAACAACCACAAAAATAAAAATAAAAAGTATCTAAGCGCCATCCATGTTTCATCAGGCCCGCATCAATGGGGAAACCTTGTGGCACACGTGCCAACCAAATATGTGGAAATTAAACTTGCTTTAAATGCAGGGCTCAAGAAGCAGGATGAACTCCTTTAAGAGTATAATGACGTATTGAACCAGCTCAACAACACGTTCAACCAAATGCAGATCCTTGGACAACAAAACAGGAAACTTTCTAATTGCTTAGATGACACTACCAAATGACTACATTGCGCGGAGAGGAAGTTGAACAGAACCTCTCACCCCCATCACCCTCATTGGGAAGAGAACAAACAACAAGGGCTTCTTGGGAAGTTTTATACTAAGGTGAATATGAGGCTGGATATAAAGCCAAGTATACATATCAAACGTAGGCAGCGTGAGCTACTCAACCCTGATGGCAGCACCAGAGATGATTATGTCTCATTGAATCAATTCCTCCAGGTGATAGCCATACTACTTGCCAAAGTGACCCAAGTTAGCCCTGAAGCAGCGGATAATCTGTGCACTGCTGGGCCTACCAAACCAGCTTCTTGAGATAATGCCTATGGGTCTTGATCAATTTCTCAGTATGATCCAAAGGCTCGCAGTTATGAGAGGGATGAGAAGGTTTGTGTTGATAATCTGCCTCTGTTTGACCGTAATGGGAAAACTCATGGGTTCTTTAAATGATTTGAGCTTGCAGTGGAAGGAGCCTCGAATCAGCACAAGGTTAAATCGCTGATATCCGCCATGGATGTTGGAAGCGCCGACCAAGTCACTTGCTATCTTCCATGCAGTTCCATCACATAATAAGAAATGAAGGATACTAGGCAGCGGCTGTTTGAGGGTACTGCAAAGATGTTGCAGTGGAAGGCCAAGTTCCTGACCATTGGTTTCCATCGTATTGAGACCCTCAACACATCTTCTGAACAATTCATGATGGAAGCCACATGTTAATTAGGTCAGGCACTCAATCAAAAAGCTGACGTGGGAATTGCAATTACCCTTGGCAGTGAAGCCATACCATGAACTTTACAATGTAATGGCACCAGTTTTTCAGGATGACGTATCTCTGCTCAAGATTGTTCAATTTTTGCACCATCTATAAAACACCTTTACTCTGCTCAGTACAGATCAGAAAACTTCAGCAGCTGTTGCTGGAACTTCTTAATTAGGTGAATCATCCCACCATTATTTGATTTCACCCAGTAACCCGCAGCCTTATTACAATTACTTCTTTACCCTCAGCCAAGTTATCCCAGCCATCTAACTTCCATTATGGACCTGCTTATGACAATTGACAGCAGCCCAACCATTGACCTTGGCCTAAATACGCCGCCCATGAGCAGTCAAACTATTGGCCTGGGCCTTATTAAACCAATTGCCAACAGTCAAACTATCAACCAGGACCAGCTTACAATAACCAAGGACGTGGGCCCTATGGGGTAAATTGTTTTGATTGCAGTCGCCCTGGGCAATTTTCATATAGTTGTCCCAATTTTAGATCTATTACGTACATCAGGACGAGTACAACCATGAAAAATATGGAGCGGAGTAGATATGGGACCCTCCACCTCCATTACCCTAATCCCAGAGTTCCACCTGAACCTGCCGCAGTATATTCCGCCAAAGTTCCTCAGTATGATGACAAGTTTCTATATCAGCAGCCAGCTGGAGAGGTAAATGACTGTACTAAGTGCAAGCAAAGGCCACGGTGGAAGAAGGCCCCTAGGTACAACCAAAGCCTTAAGCCTGTCATTTTTAGAAAAAACTGTCTCCAGATGATCCATGACCCTCCTCAAATGCGCCTTCTTTGAAAGAAGTAAACGTCCCTTCCTGTGGATGCTTTTGTTAAAAGTTAACCTAAAGTTGGTGAAGATTATGAGCTTTTTTGGAAAGAGAGATTCTTTAAATGTCCACGTAGTAAATAGTTAAAATTCTTATTATTTTGAATATACATAATGTGACATTTTTGTAGCAAAAACTGAGTCTGCACTATAATTGATACGGGCAATCCATTATACATAGTTTCCACTAAGTTGGTGGCGAAGTTTTTTTTAAACCCTGTTGTGGAACATCATATGGTATATGAGACTGCCGGAGTGGAAAACATGGTCTCTGAGAGAGCGTATAGTGCGCTGCCTTTGCAGGTTGGGTCTATTGTTGTTGTAGCTCTTGTGTTAGTGCTACTAAACAGTTATTATGACCAGCTAATTTTAACTGCTTTTATGCGACACTTTGGTGCTGTCGTTGATATGACAGAGGGGACCTTCAAAGTTTTGAGGCAGCTGATCGCCATTTTTTTACCTCCAGCGGAGTGCCAAAGGATCCTGTGCATATGGGACATTTCAACCTTGCTTATAGTGATGGGTAATTCTGGTTTGCTACCATAGACTAAAAAAGAAGACCTAGTCCATCACCAGCAGTATATGAATATCAAGGGATGCCAGATCTGGATCATCCCCTCCAGCCTGATAATAGTAAACACTTAATTAGATGTGGAAATACTATCCAGACTCTATGGGGATCTTATTGTCCCTTATCAGCAGTTGTGGCTTGAGCCTCATGTGGATCCAGGCATTATACTACTGGGACACAGGGAGATCTAGGTTTTTCGAGCAAATCTACAAAAAGAACCAATGCAAGTCCGTCAACATCAAATAGTGGCGTATCTACACTTTATCCCAGTTGAGGAGGTCCTTCAGTTTCACAAGTTTGTGTTGCTGGATAAATTCATTCTACCTGTCAAACCTCAGCCCACTGTAATGTCTTTGGTACCACACAAGGATTTAATGAGGTTATTGGAAGAACAGAAGGATCAAGCAATAGCTTTATTTCAAAAATAAAATGAGATTTTTTCTTTAAAAAACCATGATTCAAGGTGCACTCGGGTTTATTCCATTTTTTGGACAAGGGGAACATTTCCATATTAGGTCTTGGCTGATCCGCCAATCTAGGGCAGCTGAAGAAGTAGTTACCAAGGAATTCAGGAAGCTATTAGAGCAAGGGATGCTAGAACCATCCAAGAGTCCGTGGGCTTCGCCATTCTAATTGTAAAAAAGAAGGATGGTACCAACCAGGTAGTAATAGACTATCAGAAGCTCAACAGTATCACAAAGAAGGGCCGTATCCTTTGATATATATTGACAATGCTTTGGATTAGTTAGGAGGAGATCGCTATTTCTCAGCAATGGATTTGATATTAAGTTACTGGAAAATTGAGTTGCCCATGGCGGAACAGGAGAAATACGCCATAATTACATCCAAGGGGCTTTTCCAACCAACATATTATCCTCAAGGGCTATGTAACGCCCCAGCTACGTTCCAACGGGCCATGGACATTATTCTTAGTGACCTGAAGCTGTCATGAGTTCTTGTGTACCTCAAAGATATTAATGTTTTTTCTTGAAAGTTTTCTGAGAATCTTACCCATTTTGAGGAGGTATCCTGCAGGCTTTCTGAGTCCATCATCAAGATCGAGCCCAGCAGATGCCACTTCTTCAAGGATCAATTAGAGTACCTTGGGTTTGTTGTAGAAGTGAAGGGGCTGAAACCTCAACCGGCCAAGGTGAAGTCTATCCAAAAAATGACTCTGCTGAACAGTAAGCGCAACATAGAGGTATTTTTGGGGATGGTCAGCTACTACTAATGCTTCATCCTGAATTTCAGTTGTATTGGGGGCCCTTTATTTGAGCTACTAAAGAAGTATGCCATGTTCAAATGGACTGAAAGCCAAAAATGCTCCCTTGACACACTTCAGTTGACATTGGTCAGTGTGCCAGTGCTACACTATCAGTATTTTGTTAAAGAATTCATCAAATATGGATGCACCTCTTTCCTCTGTTAGGGTGATTCTATCCTATAGGATGACGACGGGGAGGAGCACCATGTTGCATAATACAGTTGGAACCTGAACTGCCATGAACGCAAATATATTGTGACTGAGTGATAGTGATTAGCGGTTATCTATGTATATAAGCAATTTAGGGTGTACTTGCATGGAGTGACGTTTAAAGTAGTAACCAATAATGCTTTGTTACACTGATTGCAGAATCTCAGAGAGCCTGAATGGCGGCTGGCGCTATGGGCTCTTAAACTGCAGGCTTATGATTTTGAAATACTTCAGTGACGTGGAGCAAAATACCAGAATGCAAATTGGATATTGCAATTACTAACAATTGCCGTTAAGGCAGATCTAAGTGATGTAATGTACAACAAAATGCTCAGCGGCAGATATGATGACTAACTGCTAACTTTTAAACGCGTTAAATGAGAAGCAAGACAATACCTTCCAACAGAACGGCGAGTTATATAAATTTATTAGAGATTTTACGGTGAATTTCCAAAGGCTTTTGGCATGGTCAAATATTATTATCAGCGCGCATAAGGCAGTAGGACATGGCGGATCATAAAAGAAGTTATAATTATAGTGCCCTCAGTATTTTTGGTAGAGCATGCACCTTGACATGTTTGAGGCAATTTCCTGCTGCCACCAGTGCCAAGTGGAAAAGCCATTCCGCCAGAGAACTTCTTACCAGTTATGAAGCCACGTTTTGCCTGACATACGGTTTTTATTGACGTTGTTGGGCCCCTGCCAATGGGAGCAAACCAGTCCAAATACATTCTGGAGGCAATCAATCACTTGACTAGGTGGGTCAAAGCATGGGCAATATGTGTACTTAGTGCTTTCACAATAGCTAAGTTCACAGTGGAATGTATTTTTCAGCAACATGGCTGCCCTCAGTTCATCCTTACTGATAACAGAACCAACTTCACCTTATATATAATCTCAAAGCTAAACAAGCTGATGGTCATCCGCAGGGTTCTAATAGCCCCATATCATTCAGAATCGAATGGTATGGTTGGAAAGGTCAATGGAACACTGGTGAACATACTTGAGAAGCTGGTAATGGTAGACCCTCTGATTGGAGTACCCTCCTTTCCACCGCCATCTTTGCCTACAATATTAGCTATCACTCTGAAACAAGGAAAAGTACCTTTTCAGTTTCTATATGGATGACACCCAGCTCTTCCTGAACTGCTCTACGCCTGTGTGGGAGATACTGGATGAGTGGATCAGCAACGTTACTTGACCAACCTGGCAAACACTTTAATAAAAAGCTGCAAACTGAAGCATACTCTTTCATCTTGGCCAAAAAGATAAAGAATCAGGCCACCAATCAGGTACAATGTAGCAGAATAGCCCAGTTCCAAGAAGAAAGATGGTTTTATTCCACAACCAGCATTGGTTTGGTTGAAAAACATAAATTGGCCAACATCTAGATTGTTATGTTCAAAATAATCAAGAAGATGGGGGTCAACGCTCACACTATCAAGCACCAAGCAATTGGTCAAATTGTTAATTGAGTACATAAAAAGTTCCACCAGTAGTATAAGCAATAAGAGATTTGTCATCCAGTCAAGGGGGTAATGTTGAGATAAATATGACTGGACATAAGCTACAAATAGCTGCTGTGGATTAGGTAATATTGGCAAAATCCAAGTAATAGCATAATATTGGTGAGATCAACTTGAAATAAGGTAATAATGTGATACCAAGCTTAGGATGGATATTTATTGGATCGCCTCTAAAATAACGCAATAAGGTGATGTTGACTCATAACTAATATTTAATAGATCTCCTCAAACTAAGACAATCTCAAATTTAAGAATGATTAGAGCCTGGTAAAGCCTCTCAATTACAAGAATGAAAATGAGAATATGGCGGAGAAATTATCCTTAGCAAAAGGGTCAGAATTGACAAAAGTTGTGGATATATAAGCGTGACAAATAGACTAGAAGTAGGAGGTTTTTTGTAATAAGAAGTGAAAACTACAATAACACAGAATCTGTTATTTATATAAAGTAAATAATGTGCTGTGGTCAAAGCTATTTCTTCATAATATAATAAATTTATTAAGTTCATTTTTGGACCAATGATCTCCATATTTTTGTCTGTTGCTCAGTGGGCTCAACCCCGTGCAACCCTTATGGCGAATATTAACTCTATCACCAGTTTTATAAAAAAAGCCCAGCTCCCCCAAAAAAGATTTACAAAATTGATATCTCTGACCTGTTTGTAGATGCACCTGTTTACGATTATCCAGTAGATCACAGGTCAGAATATCCATAAAATAACTCAATCAAAAGTGAAGGCAATTAATCCTGAAATTATATCAGAAGCTACTCAACCCTACGCTCATCAACTATTGGAAAAAGCCCAAAATAATGAAGATCAAGGGGAATTTGTAAGTTGAAGTTGGAAGATGTTAACATTTCAATTCCTATTGCTACCATCAAGGATCATTTCATGGTATATCCACCCATATTTAAAACACTCTGGACTAGAAACTGATGCTACTATATATTTAGTAAACAATGCTTCCAATACTCTGAGTGTACCTATGCTGACAATTTGGTTATCTGAGTAGAATTAAGTATATTATTAATAGTGGTACACTAATCATATTGTGCCTACCAAATTGGTGTTGAGAATTTTTTATTCCTCAATAATAGGTGACTTCACTGGTGTTCCAGGATTAACAGTATGAAGTCTTCTGGCCCTTGCTTTTTCACCATCATTGGTGACCTTTTCTTACAGGGCCGCAGGCAACTCCACAATCCAGCTGTACACCAACTCCACCTTAGCAGATTAGCCCCTCTTGGTAGGAACTGGTGGTTCTCCCCTATCTTAGGTGGTCTGACCTATTGCTCCTCCACCTCGTGGCTAATCCCCGCTTGTCCATCACTGGCTTCACAGATTGGGCCAGTTTCATGGTTGTTCTGTAATTCCAGGTTGGGAGTTGGTTGCACTGACCACTCCAGGTGTGTTCACCCAGTACTTAACCTCTAAAGATCTTCCATTACTCCTCCACCAGCCAGGCTGAACTACATCCACTTTAAAACTAAAAGAGGTAGTTATTCAAAATTAATATTAAAAAACAAGATTGATTATGAACATATTTTCAATAAGAGAGAGATCGAACTCTCTATAGGCATTTCTGGCCTATCTATGTCATTGGCATTCATTGCCAGCAATGTCATCACTCTTACTGGCAATTCTCCCTGCTTAGCATTTATCAGCACTCTCAATGCCATTTATCTCTCTTATTAACTCATCATCCTTGAATTTCCATGATTACAGTGATCCTCAACTGTCATAATTGATTTTTTAAATATATTGACATCATTGGAATAAGTTGCTGGTGTCAAATTTAACTAAAGTGTTGAGGATTGTTCAAGATACTCTAAAGTCAAAATGCGATTTGGCTTTATTTTAAAATATCAAATGGTTTGCCATCCTTGGCATAAGTCGCCAGCACTCAGATTTGGGACAGCGAAATTGTCATCAGACATTTTGATAACAAATACATCAGCTTTCCACCAGTTAATACCAGTAATCTTCACATGAAGTTGGCATTAAGATAAGATTCTGCCAAACTCAGATTCAATGCAGTAAAATTTTAACATATGGTTGTAAACAAATACTTTGGCTTTCTACCACAAATTCACAAAAGCACTCACAATTTTGCAGTCAGCATTGTCATATGTTTCTTCCAAACCCAAACAAGTAGTCTTTAATTAATTGACATCCTCAGAATTAGTCACTGGTATCAAAATTGACTGAAAACTCTATCAGGATCTGTCACAATACTTTTGACATTTAATTTAAGCAATTCGCCATCTTAATTGATAATACTAATTATCTCAACATCCTTAGCCTCAGTTGCCAGTGTTGAGACCCATTAATTCCCTATCAGGGACAATCCATGATACTTTCTTGATCCAGTGGATCAAGACAGCTCAGCTCAACCGAATGAAAAAGCACAAATTAGGATTAGTATCTTTTTATATTGATCTAAAACTAGTATTATAGTTGTCAATCATACTTGACTAATTAACACATTATTGACCAGTAAAAAGTTAATTCATCTTTTCATGCCCAAACGTTGTTGACCAATGAAGAGTTAACTCATCATTGCACTTACATTATTTTTTCAATTTATGAAATCCAGGGCAATATAGAATATTGCAAAAGCTTTGCGCATCATGTTTAGTTGTGTCCGCTTTATAATAAAGAAAATACTTTTCTTGGTATTTAGGTTTTTATCACAAATTTAGTAATTCAAAAATTCAACCATGATGGAACATAATGGTGAAGAAAGTTTCAATGAAATATATGCGGATACTTTATCTGATTGTTTGAGTGATTTCAAAATAAATTGTAGTGATTCAGAAAGTGATGAATCTGACATTATACCACTAAAACGGCAAAATAGAAATGTTAGAGAATCTGATAGTGAAAGTGATTTTGAAGATTGGATTTTAAATGATATTACACCTTCCTTGGAGGATTATTCAAACATTTCAGATGTAACTGTAGAATTTAGTGATGCCTCAAGCATTAGCGGAAGTATCAGATTTATTTTTTATAATGACTTTTTTTCATTTAGTTGTTTCTCAAACCAATTTATACCACTTCCCAATAAAAACAAATTCAAGAAAATCTGCTAAAATTCACCATGGATGAAAGTTACAACTAGCAATATGAAAATTTTTTTTGGTCTATCGATATTGATGGGAAAAACTAAAAAATTACATTTGAGAGATTACTAGTCAATGGACCCTTTGGTTGAAGCACCAAGATTCCTTAAAACTATAAGCAGGATGAGGTTTGAGCAAATTCTTACCTTTTCCATCTCAGTGATAATGCACAAAATACATATAGTGGAGACAAACTTTGTAAAGTTAGAACTCTTTTGGATTACATTATTCTAAAATTTCAATCTCAGTATGTACCAAAACAGTAGTTATCACTTGATGAAGCAATGATACCATGGAGAGGATGTATCAGCTTCATAACATATAATCTGACAAAGATAACAAAATATGGGACTTTAATGAGAATGCTTTGTGAAAGTGAGTCTGGGTACATTTGCAACTTAGATTCCTTTTAGGTGAAGAAAAAAGCTAAGAAATCTATGTTATCAGTCTTGGAACCGTATCTTGGTTATTGGCATCATATATGTCAAGTTAATTACTACAACAGCGTTTCTACAGCTGGTATATTACAGGAAAAGAAAACACTTGTATGTGGTACAATATGGGATAACCGTGACTTGCCAAAGGTACTAATAGAAAAGTCCAAGAATATTCAGTGAGGGCAAATAACTTTTTTATGTAAAAGATCATTATTCTTCTCACATGGGAAGATAAAAGGTTGGTGCGCATAATATCATTTATTCATGATGCGTCTATGATATCAACTGGAAAGTGGAGTAAAAATTCTACGGATGATATAGCGAAACCTTTGTGCATAATACAATACAATAAGCACATGAAAGGAGTTGATCGTGAAGATCAGTATTTGGTGAACAGCAGTATCTTTTGAAAAAGTACAAAGTAGTCTAAAAACACCATTCTTTTTAATCAATTGTATTTTGTTTAATGCATTCAAAGTTTACTCTAACAAGTCACAAAATAGACCAAGATACAAAAAACTTCTACTAGAAGTAGCCAGGAAATGGATTTCTGTACTCTTAAATGAATACAGCATACTACCTGGCAGTTCTTCTTGTACTTCTAAAAGTGCTCCTTACAAAAGTTCACCTTTCAGGCTTTCAGGAAAACTAAAAGACCACGTTTTAGAACAAATAGTCACTGGCGTAAAAACCTCCAACAAGAAGGTGTAGAGTATGCTATATAAAAGGAAAGTGCAGAGAAACGAGATATATCTTCAAAACCTGTTGCATACCATTACACTTAGGTGATTGCCATACAGTTTATCATAAAAAACAAAAATTTTAAAGTTATATAAAAATATGTCCAAAGTTAAATTTCATTTCATTCAAGTCGGACAAATACTTTCTCAGCTCAAAAATAAGAATGTTTTAGGTCGAGTTCTACCAAAAAAGGGAAATGTTGGTCATTTGTGATTCCATGATACCGTTACAAGCAATTCCAATAAAAAGTTGATGAGAATGTCCAAAAGACCCTGGCCAATTCTTGGTGGAACCTCGTAAATTGGGGTAACACCAGTTCAAAAACTGCCTGGGCACTTTTAGTAAAATCTAACAATTGGATTTCGCCAATAGCACAACAGACTTTGGGGAAACCAGTGGAAGGTACTCCCCCAATCAGCATCAAGTCCTTCACTACACCTGCGCGGGGGCCACCCCCTTTTATAAAGCATGGCGGCAGGCCCCTGAGGTGAGAAAAATTTCTCAAGCAAAGATTGGTTGGGGGTAAATCAAAACTCTGCTACATGGGTATTTTTGTCCCAAAACCCCAACGTCCGTTTACCAAAAATTAACTAACTTCCCTCACAATCTGATAGGATTGACACCCATATTTCCTAATTTATAATACGTTGCAGCTATTCCAAAACTATCCTTAAATCCTTTCCAACCCCCAAAATCAGTACAAATACAAATTATTAAATATCAAAAAGGGATAGCTTTTCATTTTTACCCCCCATGCTCAAATTAAATTATTATAAAAACCTAATTTTATAAGTTTTTTTAAATTTTATTTTATTGAATCCGTTGTGGGATCCAACGGTGTAGCACCAAGCAAGCTAACACATCTGGATTTCTACAAAATGGTGCTCACTAAAGGGGATCCATGTACACCAAACCTCATTGCTTTGGAAAAGCAACTAACCAGCGCTTTGTCCCACCTTGAGGAGCTTGAACAGCGCCCTTACAATATCTCTTTTAAGGACAAATACATCCCTGGCGAAGGGACTCTTGCTACCTTTTTATATGTTTATGAAGCCGCTATGGATGGTGCCTCAGATAAACAAAAAATCTGACACATCCTTCCTTGTTTAAGCCGCTTAGCACAAGAGATGGTTGTACCCCACCTGAACCCTGAGTACACATGGACAGAGGTGAAGGAGACTCTTATGGCCGAATTTGGGTCAAAGCAGAGTCTACATAGGGAAAAACAGGCCTTTATGCGCCATAGCTTATATGAGAGTGACTCGCTTATTACCTTTACTGAACGTTTTTACCTCTCTGCGCAGAAGTTGTTTGCCTTCAACCTGTTCACCCTTGATGATGCTATCGCTGCCTTATTATCTGGGTTATCTTATCAACCCTCTTTAGCTAGGCATATTATCTTGGTGAAACGCTACTTTATAAATATCTGCAACAACAAGGAGGCTTTGTTAGATGTGGCCGAACTTCATGTATGTGCCACAACACATGAACTGGAGGTGACAACTTTGGCCCTATCCATTGAGGAGCATCCGCCTATTGAGCCATTGAGAGTGAGGTCACCTTTGCCTATCCTCCCTGCTAAACCTGCTCATTCATCCTGTAAAGATGTAACACCCTTATGGCTGCACAAGATCACTGCTGCCTCTGTGTCTTCTCTTCCAGACAAGCTGGAAAATGCATCTCTTAAGGCTACCCAATCTTCTATAACCATCTCCCCTACTTCCATTGTGGCTTTGCCCGTTGTGGAGAATACCTTTGGGGATGAATCTGAGAAGGGTTACAATGACGTTGGATATTATATTTTAGGAGCAGCTGCGGAAGTAGAAGTTCCTGATACATTTAAACGCTGGAGGAGTAGATTGTACCGCCATACCTGAGGGAACGTACCTCAGCCAAGTTTTAGGTTGCCCAAAGTTATTGATACTACCAGCGATGGTGATCAATTCTTAGCTAGCTTTATTTTAACCTCTTCGCAGATTCATCACTTGAAAACCATCAGGGATTTTTATCCTGAGACTGCACACAAATCAGCATCCACCTTTTGGCTCGAGGAGGTCTTAGCTTTGGCACCCAACTATGGAGGAACTCTCACAAGAGTTAAAGTGGTTATACAGAAATTCCAAATTCTGGCTATCCTGGACACTGGCTCTCCCCTTAATCTGATCTCCACTTAGCTTATCAAGAAGATAAATCTAGCTTTCAACTTGGATTATACACAATAATTTGGAACTGCAGGCCCCAATAATACCTGTGCCGTCAGAGCATACTCTTCCCTTCCCATTCACATTGTGAAGCTTATCTTATCATCCCCTGCTGTGGCTTTGGACAACAATGCTTATGATATGCTAATCGGCACTCAGTTTATGATTGAATATGAAAGAATAATAACATGAAGTAAGGATACCCCTCGTTATTAGGCTATGAAGTCCCATTAGTCTTAACCAACAAAGAACCCAGCAAGCATGAATACCCTTTCTCAGCTATGACTTTATCTTACTCCACCTCAGGACGCCACACTAAGAAATTGCCCAAGTCCGTGGATGCAAGGGATGACATCCCTTTCTATGCTGCAGATGAGGTATTGACTAAACCTGAGGAACAACGCGTGGTAGAAACTAAAATTACGATCCAAATCCCACACCACTGCTTGTTGCATATCACAAGTTTGAGGGCGTTAGCCTTGGAGCCTAGGGTATTGCCTGAGGTACTAGACTCAGCCTACCAGAATCCTATTACCCTTTTGCTAGGAAACTCACCAGAAAAGAAATGATCATTCAAAAACACCAGGAGATTGGCTGAGGCTTCCTACTTCCAGTAGAAGATATTGAACTTATCCATTCCGTTGGCTCTATGGCAGATTTGGGTTTGCCTACGGATAACCTGGTGTGCACTCTACCTAACGTTCATATTTCAGATAGGTTAATTCCAGTCAAATTGGAAAAAGTTCATACGTTATTAGATGAATATAGAGACATCTTTTCTAAATCAGACCATGACTATGGTCACATGAAAGGCTGGTGTCACTCCATCGATGCGGGTGATGCCCGCCCTATTCATTCTAAACCTTACCAGAAGTTGAAGGTGGGAGAAGAGCAAATGAGATGGAGCTCCAGCAATTGTTAGATGTGGGATTGTTAGTTCCATCACAAAGCCCTTAGTCTTCTTATCTGTTGCTTATTAAAAATAAAAACGGAGGTCATCAAATAGTCATGGACTACCAAAAATTAAATAATCTCACAAAAAAGGATAATTATCCTATCCCCCACATTGACGACGCCCTGGCCCAACTCTCTGGCTCCAACTTCTTTTCCGCCATGGACTTAGATAGCGGCTATTGGCAAATGGACCTTTCCCCTGAAGATCAGGAGAAATGTGCTCTCATTTGTAGTGAGGGCCTTTTCCAACCAATCCGCTTACCACAAGGGTTGTGTAACGCAACTGCATCTTTTCAGCGGGCAATGGACCATATTCTGCGGGACCTAAAGTTAAATTGTGTCATTGTATACTTGATGATATCACTTGTTCTCCTGTACCTTCAACGAACATCTTGAACATCTGAAGGAAGCGTTTCAAAGATTATGCAAGTCAAAAATTAAGTTAAAGCCTTCAAATTATACCTTTTTCCAAAATAAAATATGATTTCCTTGGACACTCCATTTCTCAAAAAGGAATCCAATCCATGTTAGATAAGGTTGAAGAGATTTTGAAGATGCCTCCCCTTAAGAATCTACGGTACATTCAGGTATTTCTAGGAATGATGGGGTATCACCATTAATTTATCCCTAAATTTTCCCATCTCAGCAAACCACTTGTTCATTTATTGACTAAGAATATCCCTTTCTATTGGGGCGCTGAACAGAAGGCCGCTTTTGAGACGTGAAACAACTGCTACAACAACTTCCTATCCTGAGACAGCTAGACTACAATAAACCTTTTATCCTGTTTACTGACGCTTCAAACTATTCTGTTGGGGCCATCTTAGCCCAACTAGATAGAAATGGTGTATATCAAGTATCCTATTTCAGTAAGATGGTGTCAAAAGTGGAGCGCAATTATTGTGTAACTGAGGAGGAGTGCCTCGTTGTTCTGTTAGCTGTAAAGCACTACCTCCCTTTTTTATATGGGACTGCTTTCACTGTGGTTACAGACCACTATTCATTAAAATGGTTACAAAGAATGAAGGACCCTACTGGCCGGTTAGCTCGTTGGTCTCTAAAGCTCCATCCTTACGATATGAAGATTGAACACCGTGCTGGAATCTGTCACATGAACGTTGATTGGTTGACTTGGTTGACTGTCCTTCACTTGGACAGTAGTAAGGCGGAGAGGCTACATGATCTTTTAATGACCTCTGATGACTGGGAAGATGAAGATAAAACTGTCTAAAAGATGTTAGCTCGGCACTCCCATAACACAAAAGTTAAAATGGAAAGTTGTATAAGCAGGTGGTATAAAATGGGCTGCCTTACCTTTGTCCCTCGGAACGTGTACCTGCTATCCTAGAAGCTCACTCCACCTTAGGGCATTGAGGGGCCAAGAAAACTTATGAGTGGATTAAGAATTGGTACTATAGGTATGGTATGATGGAGTCTATTGTTGACGTCTTGGAAGCTTGTCTTACATGTAACAAACAAACCCCGTTTCAAGACTAGATACCAGTATCAACCCACTACCCCCCAACAACTGTTCCACACCATCATTTTGGATGTAGTAGGTCCACTTCCTCAGTATACTAGTGGAAACAGATTTATCCTAGTAGCTATTGATTATTTCACTAATTGGGTAGAAGTGAAGGCTCTTCCAGCTTAAATGGACAAGGCCACAGCGACCTTTTTACATCAATATATTTTCTCATGACATGGGTGCCCCTAAGTCTTACTCTGCGATAATGAATAGAACTATACCTTCAGAGTAGTCAAAATACTGGCCACATCCATGGGGCCCAACAACTTTTCTTGGCTCCATATAATCCCTCTACCAACGGAACTGTGGAGGGATCAAATGGAACCTTGGTTTCCATTCTTCACAAACTGGCCTCATCTGATCCTCTTCACTGGGATCAATATCAGTACTCTTATGGCATACCGGATTAGCTATTACCAGATTTTTAAAAATGTCTCCATTCCATGACTTGTATGGGCGGGAACCAGGCAAACCTGCCCTCTTAGCTAAGTATTTATTCTCTTCTAGAGTTGAGGAACCAGAAAAGTTATTAGAAGATTGGCTCAGCGCATAATTCAACTCCATCTGAATCTAAGACCAATTTAGCTAAAACAGTAACAAAAGAAGGGCAGGCTGCAAATGAGTCCTGAGCCCCCTTACCCACTTTCCAAGTTTCTGACATGGTGTTGTACTACCATAACCGCATCACCCCTAGAAGCGGTAAACTTGGGTCAATTTGGGCGGGTCCTTTTACCATCATTTACAAGAGAGGAAACTAGTACTCTATCAAATATCTAGCTACTGATATTACTATTAATCGCGTACATGGCCAATTCCTCTGGCCTTACTCACCCCCAACATTCTTGAGGGGGGTGATGTCAGACATTTACCTTCTCAGCTTTTAAATAAGAATGTTTTAGGTTAAGTTCTGCTAAAAAGAGAAATGTTGGACATTTGTGATTCCCCAATGCCATTATGAGCAATTCCAGTGAAAATGTTGATGAGAATGGCCAAAAAACCCTGGCAAATTCTTGGTGGAACCCCGTAAATTGGGGTAACACCAGTTCAAAACCTGACTGGGCACTTTTAGTAAAATCTAACAATTGGATTTTGCCAATTGCACAACAGACTTTGGGTTAAGCGGAAGGTACTCCCCCAATCAGCACCAAGTCCTTCACTACACCTGAACAGGGGCCACCCCCTTTTATAGGCACGGCAGCAGGCCCTGAGGTGAAAAAAATTTCTTGAGTGATGATTGACTAAAGTACATCAAAACCCTGCTGCATGGGTATATTTTGCCCCAAAACCCCAACTTCGTTTACCAAGAATTAACTAACTTCCCTCACAATCTGATAGGATTGACACCCATATTACTAATTTAAAATGCGTTGCAGCTATTTCAAAACTATCCTCAAATCCCTTCCAACCCCCAAAATCAGTATAAATACAAATTGTCAAATATCAGAAAGGGATAGCTTCTCATTTTTACACCCATACTCAAATTAAATTATATAAAAACATATTTCTATAAAAGTTTTCTAAATTTTATTTTATTAAGTCTTTGTGGGATCCAGCAGCGTAGCACCAAGAGAGCGTAACCCGGCTGGATTCCTAAATTCAGTATAAATAATAATAATTGGAGTTTATTTAGAATTTTTTCTTTACTTCCATATTCAATTACTAGATAATAGCCTGTGACATGACATAGTTTCTGTATAATTTCCAGTCAACAAATTTTTAATACACTTATTTAATTAACATGTGAGGAATATCATCTGGTCAAAAATCCAAAAATTGGTAAGTTGTCTAAAGATTCACTTGATATGGCACATTAAAAGCAATATGGGACTGCTGGGCCCGACCCTACTACTTCCTGTGGGGCTTATAGTGCCTTACCCCTTCGTTTTGATCTCTAGTCATGTCTGATCCAACAATTCTTATACCTAATTAAAATTATGATATTCATAAGCACTGACATCATGGGGAAGTATGATATAAAGTGCAACTTTAAGGAGAATACTCTGATAATCTTGATATAGACGCTACCATTGATCTATTATCAAAAGGGGATCCCCCCTTAACAGGATAAATAACTTTATAAACATGATGTATAAGGATGGCATAATTTCTATTGGATTAAAATAGTTAGGAAAAAGATCCAGCCATTACCAAAATGCATGAACAAAAATTGAGGAATTCTGATCCAAGTAAAAAAGGAGTTAACCATACTGCCTGGGATAAAGATATTGGTTAATAAAGGACTGACGCTGAAAATTCCTGAAAAAATATATGTCAAAATTAAGTCTCCCTGGCAAAAAATTGAAAATTGAACCTCAGTAGCTCCAGGAATACTAATTCCTGGTCATGGGGAAATTTGTATCCTATTTTCAATCTAGGAAATACGTCAATTAAAATCAAGTGAAATCAAGTAGTTGCATTTGCCCAAAGATACCTATAATAGAGCCCATTCTTTCCACAAATTCGGAGATTTAAATGAAATGGGATTACTAATTTCAGCTGGAAGTATTCATACATTAATCACTTGGGAACAATTATCAGGATTAACCATTGATTAGCAAAATGAAGTATTGGCTTTATTCAACCAATACCAGCCTATTTTTTATACAAAATGACTACAATCTAGAGTGTGCAGAAAATTTACTCCATCAAATTGAAACCAGAGAATCTGCCTCAATTAGAATAAGATCTATTCAGAGATCCTAAGCAGATGAAGCAGTAGTTGCTGAAGAAATAGAAAAGTTGTTTGATCACGGATTGCTTGTGCCTTCATCCAGCCCATGAGCTAGACTAATATCAATTGTCAAAAATAAGGATGGGTTGAACAGTGTTGTAATTGACTATCGCTATCTTTATAAATTCATAAAAAGAGATTCAGGTCTCTTGCTGAGATTTGATGATGTGTTGAATCAGTTAAACAGGAAAAACTCTTTTCCGTGATGGACCTCATCTTAGAATATTGGCAGATCAATATGTCGCCTGAGTAACATAAGAAGTGTTCCAAAATAATGACACAAGGGCTTTACCAACCTATGTGGATGGCCCAAGGCTTGTGTAACGCCCCTGCAACTTTTCAAAAGGCTATGGATACCATCTTATGTGACCTCAAAATGTCCTGTGTTCTAGTCTATCTAGACGACATCAATGTATTTAGTTGAACAATCACAGAGCACTTGCAACACTTAGAGTAAGTATTCAAGACCTAGCCGCCGCCTATCTTAAAATCAAGCCCCAAAATTGTCACTTCTTTGGGGTTAAGTTAAAATATTTGGGCTTTGGTATAAATGCGGATGGATTTTAACCTCAAAAAATAAAAGATCAATGCTATTGAGCGGATGTCAGCGCCAAAAAGTGATTTGATACCCAAGTTTTTCTAGGAATGGTCAGTTATTACCGCATATTACTAGGATTTAAAAAATAGCAGATCCACTATTCCTTCTACTTAAGGATCTTAAAAAAGGGTTCAAATGGAACAAGATGGCCCAAGGAGCATTCATTAAACTACAGCAATACTTGGTGACAAGCCCAATATAAAATATTCGAATTTTGACCAACCATTTATTATACAATCAGATGCATCGCTCATGGCAAAAGGTGTCATACTTAGTCAAGTTGTTAAACAAGGTGAAGAACACCCTGTGGCATATTTCAGCTGTACCTTAACTAAGGCTATAAAGGTGTTTTACAGTCTTTGAGCGTGAATACCTTGCAGTTATCTACACTTGCAAGAACTTTTTTATTTAAATTCATGGGGTGAATTTCAAGGTTGTAAAAGATCATGCCTCTCTCTAATGGTTGCATAACTTAAAAGAACCTGAGGGGAGACTAATATAATGTGCCTTGAAGTTTCAGGACTATTATTGTGAAATAGAAAATTGCGCCAGGAATATAAACCAAAACTCTGATGAATTATTCATACTTCCGCCAATCCTTGCAGTACAAGATTGTGCTGATGACCTTTTCAAACGAATGGTGAAAGGAAAGTTGGAGAAAGAGCCTCCAGAAGTTTAAACGGCATTGCAAAAGCTATGGAGGGAACATAACAAAGTAACTGATAGTTATGTAAACTAGTGAATGATAAAAGACTTCTGTTCCTGAAACCATCCAAACAAACGAAAATAATATGAGCTGCTCATAAAGTCATTGGCCATGGTGGCCTCAAGAAAACTCTAGAGCACATTTGCTGATACTACTATTGGTGTTAATTAAACTACAATAAAGCGGATTTCCTTTATTGTTGCTTGGAGTATCAGCTTCACAATCCACAAAAAATGTGACCAAATATTGGTTACTGTGACCAGGGTTTGCTTGGCATACAGTATCAATTGATGTCATGGGACCTCTAAGTACAAGCACTGGAGGAATATGATATATTATTGTTGCAATCAATTACTTGACCAGACGGATTAAAACCAAGGCTATGGTTTAAATAATGCAATGAATACTGTGAAAGTTGAATTGTATCAAGTGATATATTAGCATGGCTGTCCCCAAGTGATCCTGAATGACTGGAACGAACTTTATGTCTTTTGTATTTAAATTTATTTGAGGTAAGCCAACCAGGGGATGGACATTACCAAAACAGAAACACCAAACAAAAAAACCAAAAATTACGGACCAACCGCCCTAAATGAGCAGCAAGAAACCCAAAAAGTGTTAAAACAACCGACCAGGGGGAACAGCGGTGAGATGCTTATCCCTCCATGGTGGAGTGGGAGGGGGGATCAGTTGGATGTTCAATTTCGTGCTCAACATTGAAGATGCAGATCAATGCTGACAGAAAGGGGTTGGAGCATCTGTCAGATGAGGGCTAAGGAGAAGCGGATATTTGGTGAGACTGATACTGACAATTTGGGCCTGGAGAAAAGCCTCCATGAGTTCAGTGATATGGCATTCACCTTGGATGTGGGCGTTAAAGGTTTGGCTAATTGTACGATGTTAGCTCTGGTGATGCGCATGGTTGGGGAAAAATCTGACAGTTCAGCAACATTCTTGATAGCAGTGGTGGCAGTTTTAGCTAGGCGTTTGATTTCCGCTTTTGCAACAGCAGGGAAATTGAGGGGGAACTGGGTGGGGTTCAGCCCTTCCTTAAATTCTATTACAGAGAGTTCCACGGCTTCTCAGAGATGGCAGCTTTCAGATAAGGCCACCGCGGCCTCAGCTAGCTGATGATCGCTCAGGAAAGGGGCAGCGGTGGGTTTGGGGACATATTTTTTAGGTGGGAATGGGGCATCAACATCTGAATTCAGATAAGGTTATAAATAAATTGGAAGTCCAGAGGTGGGACAATTTCACCAGATTTGGTCACTTCATCCAATAAGTCTCAGGGAATTTTGGTTGACTAAGATTGATTTGGAAATATGTGGCTTTGGTTTGGTAGGTTTTGGGTCGGTATATTTTTTGGGCTGATTATGGGTCAAAAACTACTCCTGATTAGTTAAATTGGGAATAAATTGGCCTGGTTTAGGTTTGGGTTGCTAGATTTTGCTGATTCATTGAGCTCATGGCTGGAGGGGGTAGGGTAACCAAAATCACCACTCAAAAGCTTTAGGCGTGGCCTCATGGGTGGGTTTGTCAGTTTTTTGCGGTGTTAGAATTAGATGGACATGCCTTTTTGGAATGGTCAAATTCATGGTAGATGGGACAAACTGTGCAACCGTTGTCAATGCAAGACAAAAGAAGTGGTCTGGTGCTGATGGGATATAGGCATGCAGTAGGATGTGCTGGCTATGGTTGGCTGGTGAGGGGTAATGGTGGCCATTGCTTAAGGCACCGCTAGGCGTTCAGCACCGCTCATGACTAGGAATTGGAGGATGGGGTCTGTGCCATAAGTGGACAGCCCTGAAATTAACTCCTCATAGAGTGAGTTGGAAGGCGTGATGGAAGGTTTGCAAATATCACCATAAGTGTGTTATCATTGAGGAGATGTGTACGGGTGGTGGTAATGGGTGTTTTTTATAAATTAAGGGCGTTGCTGCCACTTCAGCCGCGTCCTCTTCCACGCGAAATCAAATATCAAATAGCCCTTGTAAGGGTGAATCTTGATGAATCCTGCTGGTGCAAAGGTGATCATTGCCAGTTCAATAATCACTTTGTCAGCATATGGGAATAGATGTCCATACTCAATGGGGAGGCAAAAGCAAATATTGGATCAGGGTAGGGCTAGGGGTGGGATGAGTTGGGTGGACTCACGTGAGGTGCAGAACCAAGTCCATTGGAGGGGAAAACCGGCCTGTTGCATTTGGCGAGCTGGATGAGCCAGTCCACATGTGTTTTCCTAAATGGTGGTAAACGCTATTGGGTGGAGCACTGCTGCCCTACATTGGGGCAGCAGGTGGTGGATCTGAGGACATAAATAGAAAAACTGATTTGGTAAGGCAGCAGTGGAAAATTAACTGGTTCTTTAAAAATCTCTCAAAAGTAATATTGAGAAAAATAAAAAGTTTATTTTTGTCATTTGTAATACCCCTATTTAATGAACTGATGGATCAAAGGAGTTGTATTGAACCATATCATCCAGAGATTAATGGAATAGTTGAGAGAGTGAACACTACCTTAGATACTATGTTATACTAAGCTGTTGCATGAAAACTGTCTGCTTGGGCTTTGTACTAAATTCAGTGACATTGCCTATAATATCAGCTATCATTATTAACCAGAAAAACACCTTTGAATAGCTCTATGGAAGAAAAGGTGCCTTTTAACCAACTCTATACTCAGCATTGGAGTTAACTTTGTGGATGTGTCATGAACAATATGTAAATTAATTAGCTAACATTATGATTGATCTACAATCCCAAGCGTTTACCAAAACCCTTAGGAACATAATCCAAGCTAAAAATTACAATGATAAGGAATAAACGCCCATAAAATGATTAGAAATTGGGGTTTAATATCCTACTGTGACACGCATGGATTTGGACACCAAAATAAGCTAGATGCCTTATGGACAGATTCTTTCAAAGTAATTTTATTTATTGACAACGTATGCCTATATGATCAAAAATATCCTTGATGTTTGTATAGTTAACCAAATTCATAACAAATTCTTAAAAACTGGCACTAAATGTATACAAAAAGAAAACATATTAAAACATCAGTAAAAACAAAAAATGAAAAACTATAAAAAATCAATTTTATATTGTTGCACTCAAAATCTTCTGGCGTTATTACCTACTATCATTTGGCAGAGCCAGCTTGGGTTGCAACTGAGCCACCGGAATTTTTCTCAAGACACTTAAGTATGTTGATATGGTCAGGACAGGATGAAACTAGATCCAACATGAGTAGTCCCTAGAAATGAAGATTCGCTCTGATCACAAATGGAGAGCCCAACCTGGGGGAGTACAGGTTTTACAGGGTATGACTGATGATGATGCCTGAAATGTCCTAGTATGGAATGAGACTGTAGGACCACGCTCTATAGAGGCAGCAGTAATAAGGAGAACACTGAGCTAATGTGTTGTTAAGTCCAGTGGATGGACCTCTGAACTAGACTTGTTAGTTAAGCCTTGAGAAAAAGCAATTACTTCTGAAAAACTGTCTCTCTGGGTAATCTGGTTAAGCGGGGGTATGAGTTGAAAATTAGTTTGACCACATTGACCATCTCACTTGCCAATTAGCATTTCAAAGGCTGTAATGCGATCTATTTTTTTGGCAATGGTTGCTGAATAAATTATTAATTATAATTAAACAAAGGTTATAATTAATGATTAGTTTTGATTAATTTTCTTTCAGGGATCATCCCCAAAAAATGGTAAATAAGCATTTCAATTAAGGCTTAATAGCCAATAGTCAGATTGCCAGGGCAGATTTTTCAAGCAGAAGCGCTAAATGATTAGGGTCATTTTATAAAGCTACCAAAAGCGTTTTAACACTTGTTTCAGCGGTAGTTAGCAATCATAATCAGATAACATGGCCCCCAGACCATTTTTGTACAGTTTCTAACACAAGGGGATGGCTTACAACCCGTGAGAGATTACACTGATGAGTATTAACTAAGATGAAAGAATTTTTTATCATTTGTAAGTTAATTCTAAGGGTCAGAAGTTTAAGAAGACTAATAAGTTGGTATTCATTATTTTAGCTGAAAAGTTGTCCGCCTTATGCCTATAAAAACTTATCAATTTATAAGAAAAACAGGGTTCAACCATAATCAATTATAATTTTTTACTTCTAAATTGAAGATTGAAGAGAATATAGGTCCCTAGTTCTTTTTTTCAAGTTACAATTCAACAAAGTGAATTCATTGCCACTTATTGTGAAAACTCAACCTACTAGTTGTTGACATACACCTAGTGCTTTTATTAGTATACAACCAACCTGTGCAGTAAACTATTCAAAAGTTTAAACATAATCAGCTAAACAATAACTGTAACAAGTATTATCATATACTATTGAGCATATAATTTGGTTTTCATCTTTTGCTGATTTTGTGGTTCTAAAATTACTTGGTAAGGAGAGGATACCCAAGTGGTAGATTAGGGACCTCTACCACTGCCTCCCCCGAGTTCAATTCTGGTACAGGAACTTTGGGTAGGGGACAATTATGACTGTGTTGGCCTTGCACACCAATGACCCAAACTGAGATAGCAAATAGCAAAGGCGGTCCATGGAGTACCTGGCTTATGCTACGCCGCACATGGAGGTTTTCTGGATTTTATCCTCCTTTCCCATTCATTCAATTTCCCTTAATCAGTGCAGTATCATCCCCAGGTTGGCCCACTCAAATAAAAAAAAATTAAAATTACTTGGTAACTCCTCTCTGTGAAGCAGCTTTTTAATCAGTTGTCAATCTGGCGTCTGATTTTTCCAAGCTCAAATTCCCCCTTAAATTTCCCCATGCTTCAAAATCCAAATTTACGCAGTTATGAATAACTTTATCCAATACTCTAGTGCAACTTTTCAATAGGACATGGTTCATCCACGGAGAATTTCCCCTCAAAATGCCTCAATGATGACCTGTTTACCTGATGCCCACATTAATTTTGAACATCACCTCGCAAATTATTTTAAGGCTCTCAGCATGGCTTAATTGAAATATTTAACACTCCTTTTTCATGCCTTGCACCTCACTCTGTGGATACTCCAACACCTTTGATTTCTGCCATAATCAGGGCCAGACGCAGCATAGGCTTAGGTACCAAAACGCCTCTCAATCCCCCTCCCCCTCCGCCATAGTATATCAGCAGTTTGCCAAATTTCCACCTGGTTGGTTGTTTTTTCCGCTCATTTTTTGTGTCAAAACACTCATTTAGGTGTTTCATTTGTTATTAGGGGTTTATTTTAATTTTAGCTCTCTGAGCATTTGTAATATCCATCCTCTGGTCAGCTTACTTAATATAAACTAAAATTCCTGGTAACTACCTACATCTTTTGTATTGATAAGTTTGTGTATACATAGCTCAATATACTTCTGTTTAATCATATAATTACCTAAATTTAGTATACAAATATATCATTCTATTTTAAGTTCCTTTATCTTGCTTTTTTCCGCTTGATCCCACTTTTGAGATTTTTTTGTAAAACTGTAATTTTTTAACTCTGACTTGCCATGCCACCGTTCCATCAATGTCTATAGCCCCACCGCCTGCTGATCCAATATGGGACAGCAGTGAAACTCCCCCCCAGCGTTTTCCATCTTGCTAGAAAATGCATTAAGACTGGTTCATCCAGTCTACCAAACTTGATCAGCCACTATTTTCCCCAAAGGACTTAACTCTCCATCTCACACGCAACCACCTGATTTGCCCCCACCCTCTCACCCTCCTTCAATTGAATATTTTTTTACATCTGCATTGACTATGGGATTTATTCCTGTGATCTGACGAAGCAATAATCAACCTTACCACTGTCGCTTATGCACTAGCTGAATTTATCAACTTCTTCACTTTTAAGGGCTATTTTGACATTAGTTTCTCTCTGAATAGGATGATGCTGTAGTGGCAGAAACTAAATTAGTATATAAAAATACGTCCTAACCCACCACTTGTACTCACTTCCCCAATGACACCACGCTGAGTTGTCATTAACAAGCCTCACTTCACATCTCCCACCCCATATTTTGTATGAGGAGTTATTGTTGGGAATTTATTCTATGGCACCAACCTCAGTCTTCAGTTCACCATCCCAAGCGGGGTAGAGCACCTTGCAGCACCCCGTGCCAAAGCACCATTTTCCCCACTACCCCACTACTGCTCAACAGATTTACCCATGTGTTCATATTGCTACAGCACCAGACCACTTCTTCTGTCTTGTATCAATATTGGTCAAAAAATTTGTCCCATCTTCTTTGAGTTAGACCACTCTAAAAACTCTTGATGACAGACCCCTAATCCTACCACTATCCCTACCCTCAGCACCAACAACCATTATTTGGCTAGAGATCTTTGTTGCCCCGCCTTCTCAAACCACTTGACTATCAGGTTCTACAGAGAAGGGTGCTACCAACTAGTCCACCAATCACCCTCAAGGTCCTGATTTGGGCCTGACCAATTGTGAAGATGCTTGAACCCCCATTCACACCCAAGCCTCGCATCAACTGCTCAATAAAAATCAACTTTATGATAACACTCTCATTTAACTTAACCAAAATCCTTGGGAATTATTGGATAAGGTTACTGAGTCAGGTGATGTTATTCTAGCTTGAGCTGAAGAAATTTAATTTGACAAACTAGTGAACAATGGTTCTGATATAGAAACTATACCCAAGCATTTTCCTCCTAAAGCTAATGCTAGACCATTACTGAGTGATCATCAAATCGCCTTGGTCGCAGCTGCCTCACCTGCTCATCAGCAACTCTGCACAGAAGCTTTAAAATCATTTGGTATCATGCAGCATGGTTTACCCTCTGTTACTTTTCTCCCTGATTTCCCACGCACTGCAAAAGCTGAAATCAACAAGCTTCACAAAACTACATCTGTTACTCTTAAAAAAATAGCCAGTAAAGCAATATTTATCACAGATATGCAAGTCTACCCCCACAATGCAGAGGCTACTACTGATTTCCCTGAACTCAGCATCTAAGCTGAGCATCACCTTTCTGACTATGTTAAGACTGTCTTTACAGCCCAAAATGAAACTATTAATTCTATCTTTACATTCCTTAAACCTCATTCTACAGATGCCCCAAATCTCTGCTTTCTGTCTTCATTTAGCACAGGCATGCCTGTGCCAAGAAGCAGTCTTCCAATCCCCCTCCCCTTCCACCATAGTCAGATAAGAAGTTATCTACTGTCCCACCTGGTTGGTTATTTTTAGTTTTGTGTGAGTCGGCCAATTCACTCATTTTGGGTGTTTTGATTTGTTTTGGTTAATTTTTGTTACTTTTTTGCTTTAAGCTTTGGTACTTTCTGTCCCCTGTTTGGCTTACCTCTAATAAACATATACTACTCTATTTTTGCATATGGTATCATTAGCTTTATGGGTTAAGCTTAACTCTAAAAGTTAATGATATTGCTTTGATTTCTTAATACATATGATAGATCCTTAGTTTATTACATTTACTATTTCTATAAAGTATATTTAATCTACCTTAAATTTCAAAATAAATTCACTATCTATAATCATCAGAAACAATTAGCTATTGATATCTAATGATATTCTTAAAGAAATAGATATATTCATTAAGATAATCAAATTGCCATTCATTAATAATATTGGTTTCTATTGGTCTTAATCAAGATATTTATCTAATCGATTAATTTTAAACTAGGATCTACTAATTCTAACATTATAAATACTGAAACCTATTTTAGCCAAACTACCATGACATAAATGCTATAAGTTTTATATATCCAAAGTTCAATTTTTTCTTTTAACATGTATAACCAAGTAAATATAAGGTATTTATAAGCAATTTATCTTTTAATGTTTGATCAATTATCTGTTATTAAGGCTTTATTTAGTGATATTATACATAGTTTTAGACATATATAATTTAGTTTGTTATCATGTTGAAAAAACTTATACTTATTTTATTAAAAAAAGTATCTGGCACTTCACTGAGGTGAAGTGAAGTAAAGCCCCTCTATTTGCCACTTTGCACTTTTTGTGATACATACCCCTCAAAAATTACTCATCCAATCTCCACCAAACTTTACATGTAAATTATGTGCATATTCAAGGGTGCATATTTTCGTTTTTGTCAAGATTAATCAATAATTAAATTAAAATATAACCATTTTAGTGAGATTTTATGCTTTTAAGTTAAATAATCATTTAATTTCACCAGATTGAAACCCTTTTATACAATAGTGTATCAGGACTAAAACTACTTACCTAATCTCCACCAAACTTTATATGTACATCCTGTACATATTTATAGATGAAGCCAGTATGCCTTGGTTGAACTTATTTTAAATTTGATCAAAGACTCAGAGATGCTAAACCACAATTAGCTAAACTGCCATTTGGAGGTCTTTGCATTTCTAAATAGTGGTTTATTGGTCACAACTTCCTCAAGTATGTGATAATAGCCTTTACACTATTGAAAAGAAATTCTAAATCTATTCAGTCAAGTTATTATATTTACAGTTCAAAAAGGTATTTTTAACACAAATATTAAGACAAATGGAAGATGAAGACAAACCTTTATAGAAACTTTTTATAGTATTTCAAATGGAAGTATTAATGAGTTTGGTCACAACTATTATCATATTATTTTTCTGTCAATAATATTTGGTATGAGTCTTTTGAAAATGCAGTGTGCATAATGGAAAAAACTGATATTGAAAGATTTTTATGTTAAGTTCTAAAAAATAAACAACCAATAACCTTAGTTAAATCTATACTTAACTCCAGAAGCCCTTGCTGCATCTTCTGATGAAGTTCATGCATTGTCAACTGAATTATGTCTATGTAAAGGAGTCATATCTATTTTAAGATGAAATCTTTGGGTGGTCAAGGTTCTTGCAAATGGATCATTTGGTACAATTACTGATATAATTTCTGATCCTTCTATTGATGTGAGGCTTAAAGTGAATGTATGCCATTGTTTTTTATTGTTCAATTTTATAAATATACTCGTTTAAATTTTTATGTAAGCTCAGTCCCTATTATGGGCATTATATCTTCATTTAGGTGGAATGTAATCAGGTGTACATGTAAGCAGTTTCCTGCTATACTCGGATGTATGATAAGTATTTACAGATATCAAGGAATAACTCTGGATAAAGCAATTGTCAATATTAGTGATACTAAACTCAAAGTTAGTTTAGTTTATATCATATTATTAAGAGTAAAATCTTTGAGTAGATTGCTGTTAAAAATATCCTTTAACTTTTATTTTTTGAGAAAATACCAGTAGTTAATCAATAATACATGTCAAAATGAATTACAGAGAATGTGGAATATATGCAGTATAAGAAAGATGCTACTTATCTATAATATTAAAAGTAAACATTTGTGTGTATGATGCCCAGCAAAAACTAAAGCATGTAGAGTTTTGAATTTTGGATATAGGTAGACAGAAGGGAGTCCATGTGCACCTCAAAGCTATATTTTTAGAATTTTAGAACTTAAATTTATTTCAAACTTTTTATTTGAATTTGATGTGGGCTGACCTGGGTATGATGCTGCACCAATTAAGGGAATTGAAGAAATGATAAAGGAGGATAAAACCCAGGAATCCTCCATGTGCGGCATATGATAGGCCAGGAACTCCATGGACCGCCTTTGCTATTTGCTATCTCAGTTTGGAGCAATGGTGCTCAGTAACTGACACAGTCATGATCATCCCCTACCCAAAATTCATCTACTGGGATCAAACTCGGGGAGGAAGTGGTAGTGAGTCCATACTCTACCACTGAGGTATCTTCCCCTCAAAGCTGAATTTTTAATTACTATAATAAGATAAGTATTTTATGTACAAAGTGATAACTATATATGTTTTATTAGTAATCAGTATATTTTTACATTTGAGCAATTTGATGTTTGGTTGATTTGATAGTTTAAATGGTTTTGCCATCCTGTTGGTGGTCATTTGGCTAATTATCAAGTTAATAAAATTTAGTAAGTAGTAAGTGATTGGTAAATTCAATAGTTCTAATGGTTTTGTCAAGAGTTTATGGTTTTAGTTTGATTCAATAGGTCCAATTGGTTTTAGGAAAATAGTTTAGTAGTTTTTGGCTGATTTAATAGGTTTGATTACTTCTAAACTTTCTGAAGGCTATCTACCAATATGTAAACTTATATATAAAATCTAAAATAATAATTTAAATCATCTGATAAGCTATAAACACCATAGCAAACATGGGTAGCTAAATGCTAGTCTTGAATAAAGTGTAGTATCTAATCTTTATAGTTTGATAACTGGAATGAAGCCTATTGACTTTAATTACTATTAATCATATCTTTGGAACTTGAGACCAACTACTAGGCTTGCTCACTTGGTATCTCTGGTGTTAATGGTATTGCACTACTCCAGGTGACGCCAACCTTCTTTTATAAGTAAAATAAATTATCTATTTAATAAAATTTTAATACTGAATGGCAGATAATGCACAGCCTAACTGGTGGATCTAGAAGCATGGAATTTTGCACAGGAGTTCCTTATATAACTCAGGCGAGCATTAAGAAAGGTTTTTGAAAAACTATGTTAAAATAAAAAAATATGTGTAAGAATCGAAAATTCTTTATTTTTAATGATAATTGATATATCATTACAGCTGAGCAATTTGATATTGGTTAATTTCTTTAATTTCAATGGGTTTGCCAGTCAGTTGATGGTTTTTAATGGATTAATAAGCTTGATGGTTTTAGCAAGCAGTTAGTGATTGGTTGATTCAATAAGTTAATTAGTTTTGGTAAGTTGTTTGTGTTTTTGGTTTTAATAAGTTTAGCTTAGTTTTACCAAGCAGTTGGTGATTAGTTGATTTGGTATGTTCGATAGTTTTAGCTAAGTGGTTTAGCAGTTTATCTACAATATAAAATCTAATTAAAATAGACAATTTGAATTACTTGTTTACTAAACCTGAGCAATGCCAGGTAATACCATTATCTATAATTTAAAATCAAAAAATTCTTTTTAAATCATTTTTATTAAACCTGAGCATGGCGTGTAACGCCACTATATAAGATATAAAATACTAATCTAAATCATCTGGTAGGCTATAAACACCATAGTAAAGCACAGGTATTCTGCAAGTAAAAATATGTCATCTTAACAATATGCTACTTCTATTTATGACATGTTGGTATTATTTATTAAATACAATTTATATATTATATTAAAAAGTTATTGATAATATCATGTTATATTCAAAATTTATTGTTATTATTCTATACTATAAATAAAATACTTATTTTTATTTATTACATACTATATGTAAATAAATTATTGTAAAATATAGTGGATACTCAATCATTTGTATCAATTTGTGTTCTTGTTATTGAACACATTTCCTAGATAATTTTTTAAAGATATGAAATCATTCATTCCTATGTCTAATGAAGAGTTTCACATCTGTCTAGAACTTTGTCCCTTTTTGCCCCTCTCAAAAACGTCTAGTATGAATTACTCCCAATGGAAATAAAGAGATATTCGGACAAAAAAATGGCTATCACACCAACTTGATAGAATTGTTAGTATAATTAAATTTTTATACTAAATTTCACTGAATGGATAATTTAACTTGATCCTATAAATTCATAGTAGCTGGGTTTATGATAAAAGTTGATGGCCTATATAATTTCTGGGTTAAAAAATAAAATTGAACATCTTTCTCTCGTTAGCAACATTTGATTGCTAATAACTGTTTGATTTGACTTCACCTAAGCCAATAAACGTACCATTAAGACAGATTAATTATGTTTATTAAGAATAATTGACAGTACATCACTGTAGCTAAAGGGGGCCCGCCTAATGGCCATGCTAATTACCTTGCTAACAAGCGTACACTCTAGGAATCCTCAGTGCTTACAGGGCACTTTAAAAATTAAATCCTGAGGTCCACCCCATACAGAATTGTTCCTCCAATTTTACCAAAATCAAATGTTATACCGCCATATTTCCCATTCCAGGCAATCTTACTGGTGCACCATGCCATCCGCATATATTTCAGGTTAGTTGACCTAATCTTTATTGAGAAGTTATCAGAGCACCAGGAGAATTTACTCCCAGCTGCTACTTTTCTCAAAGGAAGCTTTGATTGAAGGTTAGTCAATTTAGGATTTCCCACTGCAGAGGCAGCTGTCAAAGTTGCAAAGGTAAAAGTTGAAGTTAAGATTTCTGGAGTATCACACATTATATATGTGGAGTGCACTCGCTGGAATAAAGATTCCACTATTTTTGTTAGTTTTTACAACCTTCCCAGTACCCACCCTGGTGACCTTATTTAACAAACCCTGGAAGAGGTTTTAAAAATATACAAGTTTACCAAGTAGTTTGAGTTACAAAGCTTCTATTTAATGCAAAAGCTCATCAGTGGTAAAGCTATCACTGTTATTCAACCCAATGAACAGATCTGGGATAACTTGTCTAAAATTTCCAGGCTGCTTTTTAGACTCTCTGATGCTACCAACTCTGAACCATTTTCTGTCCTCTTTGAAAAAGGCATCCCCCATTTGCAATGAGTGCAAAAACATGGGCCACAAGGCACATGCTTGCCCCTTCCAAGAGAAGAATTGGAAGATTATAAGGGGAAAGTTAATGAATAATCAATGTTCTAATTTTGCACTACCTGATGCTGATCACCCTTTTGCATAGGGTAATCAAGTGAATATTTAGTTGTGGCCCTTATGCTCGCTAAACAGTGGAAAGCACAACAAAATTCACTGAAAAGAGCTGCTAAGAAGGCAGCACAAGAATTAAGCCCCCCAATACACACTTGAGTTGCGATGACACTGGAAGCTTGCTCTCCTACCAGCACCCAGCACTGCCTGTGAGTGCCAGGCAGCAGATCGCCCTGAGCAATACTCAGCATATTTGATCCAAATTTTATCTGACACATTACACAATAACTATAAAAATGCCAAAACGATGATAGTTATTCTCATTTTAAACCTTTCAACAAATAAGATTATTGAAAAGAGTATAGTAAATTTGGCTCAAAACTGTAAGTCCTGAGGAATGTCCCCTGGGCATTGATCAGGCCATTTTCCCATTTCTGAGCAAGAAGGTACTAAAGAGGATGGATGTACCTCTCTTCACTCAGGGAGATCTTTCCCACGTGGTAGATGAGCGCCAGGTAACAGCTCTTCCACTTCAGATCCCACCTTCAGTACCCACACTTACCTCATCAGAACTGTTATGGGGAATTAGTGAAATCTGCATCGAGATCTTAAAATGAAATCAATTGGAACAACATTGAGTGGCAGTCAGGCCAATGTTCAAATTTTAAATGGTCAAAAAGGAATGAAGGCTGACCTATTGGCTGGAATGGCCGAAGGTATAGATTCAGTTATCACTATGATTGAGAAAATTTCCCCCTTACAAAATCATCAGGGATCATCCCCAATGGGCAGGTAATAGCATTTGCACCATCAATGAGGGTTCAAAGCTCCCTGCCAACAAATTGGGCATTGCGCCCAGAGCAACGCTTCTCAAACAAATGGCCCAGCGACCAGGCATGGGCGGGTTGGACGTCCTGAACATGTTCCCAACCAAATGGGCCTGCCCCTATGTGGGGTGGCCTTGGGGGATTCCCGCTGCTTGTTGGGCTAAACGTTGCCATGCCAGCTGTCAGAAACATATCTGAGCCTCAGTTTGGATGTTTGAGGTTGAACTGACAGTGACTCGGCCCACCACCAAATTCTTTGAGGTCAGTTCTCAATTAACTTATCTGTTCCCCATTCCTGAACAATTCGCCAGTTAGGTCAAACTTGAGGGACCCGATCATGGCTTGGTTCCTTTCTAAATTGCCCACTATTTAATCAGTCGCATTACACTGAGAAAATTGTTGGTTGATTTTTCTTTCCTAAATTTTCCATTAAAAACCCTTTCCTAAAAATCTAGTTTTTTATGTTATACAAGAAACTGCCTATTATGCTGACCCTCACACTCCCCTTGGGGTTAGTGACCATACTCCTCTGGTATTGTATTATGTGCATGTACAAGATTCTGGCTCACCAGCAGTTATTGGGAAAATACCTTTGCAGTTTCAGATCAGTCATACCAGCAGCAGAGCCTTCGGCATTCTGGTTTTCCATTTGGGTGCTTTGGCACCTAAGCTGGCAGGCCGGTCTAATTCTTACTTGCTGTTTGCCTGACAAAAACCTCGAATCCAATACAAAATCATAAATACACATTCACATCAAGGATATTTTCATTTAATTGTCATCCCACCCAAAGCCAAGATGGTCCTATGGGCGCAGCTGGGTCTATTGACCCAGCTCACTGCTCATAGAGCATCCTGGGAACCCAAATCAAAATTGGGGATTATCAACGTTTCAGAATTTAAGGCTTCCACATCCTAGGCCAAAAAGCTGAAATCCTTATGCAATCCTCCTGCTGACATCTTGGGAATCCAAGAAACACACTGTTTAGCAGGAGATGGTAAGGATTGGTCTAAAGCTCTTTTTCCTATGGACTTTACTTAGTCTTAGTACTATGGGTTCATTATTTACTCTTCCAAAGGGCTTAAAATAGTTAAAACTTACAAATTTTAAATGAAAGCGCACTGCAATAATATTATTCTGAAATAGTGAGTAGTTCATGCTTCTTAACATCTATGCCCAATAACTCAGCTGACTTTATTGACTTTCTTCTTGTAATATCCCAATTAAATCTCCTGATACCACCTTTGTGCTGGATAATTTTAACTGTTGATCTAATGCTGCACCTGACTGTTGGCCACTCACCTCTCAATACTCACCTGGTCATATTGAATTACAAGTACTCAAGTCACACAGAGGACTATATGATCCCATCCCCGGTAATTATCCTGGCGTAATGCACATGACACGGCCATATATACAACAGGGCAGATCGTTGTCTATGACCTGTATTGACTACACTCTTCCCCCTTATTCTATAAGCCAAATATCCTGATACTACTGTGGTGCGATTTTCATATCATCAATTAGTTACAATCACACTGGCTACACCTGACCAACCAATTAACCACTCTAAAATAAAATAAGTATTGATAAAATACCCAGCGAGGAGGTCTCACAGTGGATAAACCAACAAGCATCTTTACCCCATATGGTGTGCCCATTTTGCAAAGATCTCTTGGTAACATGTGGTCTGATGAAACAACACATCACTGCTGCTGCAAATTGGATATCCATGCGGCAGCATCACACATCTACAGTAGCAGCTACCTGACTTCAGCGCTCTCTTGACCATCAGGAAAGAGAAGCACCACGCAGGGGTTACATACCAGCTTGGACTTGCAATTGGGTTGCTACAACTATTTGCTTGCAAGGGTTAAATATTGCAATATAACGCCGTTTAATCATTTTGGCTGGTTTCACTTATATCACTAAAGGGGATAAATCAACAAGGTACTTTATGCACCTCTTTACTGCATAGAAACAAGTATTTTCTAGCGCCCAGGTTCAAATCAGCACAGGCGCAATTGTTTCACCCCCAATGAAGTATCTGAAACAGTTCGCCAATTTTACACCAACCTGTATCAAACTGATGTCTGTACCAGATGTTAAATTTTGGTTCTCTTTGGAGGGCTGGTTCTTCTTCTGCAGTGGGATGGAGTTTCGTATGTCTATTGTATGATGACAATAGACTAGATGGTGACTATAATTTTAAGGTATAACTATTTGGTAGTAATTAAATTCATATTCCCTGTCGTTACTTGGACGATGGCATGCTGCCCTGATCTTACTGATCCCAAGTAATTTCTCAACTAATACAAAGTAAGTATTAAACACAAAAAGGTTTATAAGTTAAATTATAAACTAGTCATAGTAGTTGAGTGTTTAATAGCATCAACTTGAAGGTAATTTATATGGTTCAATGTTCACCACATCTTACCCATGACGTCTCATTTTCAATGGCACTTGGCCAAAGGAACATGTAAAATATTTGTAAGAGCATCTACAAATACTTCGACTCAGGGCATCATGCTCAGCCTCAGGGTCAGTGTAAACATTGTCATCATTCTCAAGATGGCGTTTTGGATGTGACTGCAAATAGCTGAACCAATTCTCTTTCACAAGCAATTGGCAGCACATACCAAGGCGATTCGTATCACTAATTAGTAATTAATTCTATCAAAAACTTGACTGGCATTAAAAACTAACTTTGACATTGACCAACAAAGCCCACATTCCTGAGTCATTAAATTAAAACCTAATTTTAGGTCTGACCTAACCAACAAGGCCCTCAAGCCTGTGTCATCATAGTCAAATATAATTAAGTGAAATCACTAGGCCACAAATCCCAAATCAGATATAATTAGGATATTTTTGGTTTATAATAACCAACGATTTAGATCCAGTCAATTATTCAACACTTCCCTCTCATTGACTAGATAAAAGCGGAGGATATTCTTTTTCTCTTGGTCACAACATCCAATTTTTCTCAACCTTCAGAATATGATGCTACGTTAAAGCCTTTGGCCCTGGATAACAGTTAGTTCAGGCGCGCTGCCTTTGTTTCCTAGGTTCTATTCCTGCTGCAGCTCCAGCAATCTTTACCAAACTAAAACTAGCCCCCTTGGCTTCAATTTCAATCTTCTCCCCCTCCCAAAAAAGGGATATTAGCTTTACTGGCGATAAGGTTTTAAGATAATTAATTAAATTTATTTTTCTTAATTTTTTTTCCTTTTTTTCTATTTATATGTTTTACCATTTTTTTGTTTTATATTTATTTATTTATTGTTCATTCTTTTCTTTTTTTAATAAGAATCAATAGAGCTTACTAAGTGGATATGGGAAGAATCTAACGAGTTAAGAGTATGCTTCAGGGTAGATTGGTGTATCCCCCTTTAGGTTGGGACCACCTAGTGCTAAAAAAAAGAGTATGCTTCAGGGTATTTCCAATAATAGGACATTCATTGATGAATGTTTCAATTGGCATAGCTATATTCACCCCCTTCAAGCTTGGGGTACCTGATGCATTGCTCGGCCCCTCAGCTTGAGTATTCTCAAATATCTTTTGCACATATGGTTTAGCAACTACTTCAGAGGCTTCATGTATGACATCATTACTCTGAGAGCGAGTTACCACATGTACGTTTGTAAATTCTTCATTCGGTGCTAAAATAGAATTTGTATTGCTAAAAATTGAGGCCCCATGGCCCATGTTTTCATGTCAGTTGGGTGGAACTGATTTTTGTCACAATAAATTGTCCCATTTTTATTGTGCTTGTTCTTTTCCCTCCACCTGTGCATTATTTGGAGGGACAAAATTAACACCACGCTGATGGCATCAGGAAGCATAGTACCCTTTATAATTGCAGTTATAGCAAGTAATCTCATCTAATGGGCGTGAAGCTCTTGTATTTGAGTTTTGCTCATTTTTTACAGGCGGATTACTGTCAATCTTCTTATTGGTTTTGAAGGGCTTTCTAACAAAGGCAGCGGGTCCTGATTTGTAACCAGTAATAGGAGGGCCATAATCTTTTGAGCATCTGCACAAATAGTCAACCAATTCAGATGTTGCAAGGTTTTGCACAAAAGCAGGCAATAAAGTGTTTAATAGATTTGGGTAAGGTTCTACTGCATTCTCTAGTGCAATCTTAGTGTCAAAATTGACCATAGCCTGTGCACCTAGGAGAACTTGAGCTTCGCAATAGAATTGATCCATAAATTTGTCAATTGCTTCATCTTTCTTAAGCAAATGTTCATAAACTTAGATTTTCTAGTTGACATCCGTTCTGGACCTCCAAATTCATGAAGCACGACCTCCTTGACTTCAGCATATGTTGGATTTTTGTTAATGTGAGGCATAATCAACTCAATGCTCCACTCATCCAAGAAGTTAATCATAGTGGCTGCTTTGTTATGGTCGCTGGCCCCATACATGGCCATTTCAAAGCATTTGACAAATGTGGCAATACTTTCATTCTTGTCAGAGGCAGGCAGGTTTGCTGGTTTATAATTATTGCTTCCCCATTCCTGGTTATCATAATTACTTCTTTGTTGATTAGAGCCAGGCATACTAAGGCGCTGGGGCATTGTATCCCAGTTTGAGGTGATAGGGTTGGCCAAAGCAACCATTTTGCTAGGCATTTGTCGACGTGGCCCAGCATCCATTTTGGTAGCTATTTTTGAAGCTTCATCCTCATAATATTCGGAAGAATTTCCAGTCAAGTGGTTTGTAGCACACTGATAACACCCATCATCCAGAGCTCGAATTTGCTCGTTGATTTCATTTTCCTAATTAACACAATCTTGGTTTTTTAACTTTAATTTTGCAATTTCCTCATCAAAGCTAGTAGCTTGTAGTTGCAAGGTGGAAATCACTTGGTCCTATCTCTTTCTGCTAAGCATCACTTTTTGAAAATCAATTCAGCCTTGAAATTTAGCTCCACTAAAGAGATTTACGAAAACTATTAGCAAAAATGGCGGGAAACCCCGCAAAAGAACCTGCGGGTTTGGCCAAATGAGCCAGCACCACCCCAAACGAAGCAACCCTCGGTTACCCACCTCAGGGTCAACCAGAATCACCCGCTCTCAAGCAGCAGCCGTGAAAGCAGGCACCACCCCCCAATCTGGAGCTACTTCAACTTGCGCCAGTTCACCTGATCGCACTTCTGCAACCTGCACACCCAACAGCTCTGCGTGCGCTGCCTCCCACCAACCCGCTGGGCCCCCTCCAACCAAGGAGGCCATCACCCACGCTGTTTTAATGGCGTCTGCTCAGTTGAATGCAACTCAGCCCATCCAGGCATTCACCTCCCCCATTGTGTCAGCTAATTTAGCCCCATCTATTATTGCTGACGCCATGTTTTTGGCTCCCCCATGAGGGTCGATACCCAGCTACCTGGCCCCCAAACCCTCGGATGTAAGGTTGGATTAGCCCCACATTCTGGTTCACTAAGCACCAAATTGGGACAATCTACTCTTCCCAATGAGGATTCAAATGGTTCGGATTTTGGAACTTCACACAAGTTTCAGTCTCACTCGTCCCATTTAAACCCCATAATCGGCACTTCTTAAGTCGGCACTTTATCTCCATATGCTGAAAATGACCAATTCACCAATCAGCCAGTGAGTTTTGCCCATGAAATCACAGCAAGTACTCAGGCTGAATTTACCCAAATAGATTGGGATGGTGATGAAACATTGCCCTCCTCCCAATTGGCTGGAGTTAATTCCAATCTGGATGGGCCTTACCAATTTAGCGAGGCCCAACAAGCCCCTCAATTCAATATGACGCCAGCAACTGCTGTAACATTCCAGCAACAGGGGAACTCTGCAAACTTGTCAAAACCACCAGCTCGCATCCAACCTGCGATTGCAGCCCAAAGCAAACACAAACATACCAAAGGAGCCACTGGGGCGTGGCAAAAACCTCTGGCACTAACGCTACCCAAAGCTGATCCCCGTGAAGTGGCGTTTATTACTGATGCTAAGAAGAAATGGGCCAAAACTAGAGCGCAAAAAGCTCTACCTTACTCAACCCTCTCCCACACAATTCGCCTTTATTATGGGCATAACCCTGTTGAATTCTATACAGAGAATTACTTCTCATACTTTGCAGCAATTGCGGAGACATTCTCAATTAACACCACCATCCATGAATCAGTGGAGGGCCACTACACGATGTGGGATTCACTGAAGCTGCCCTTGCTGACCATGCTGCCACCCTCCAGGTCATTATTCCGTGTGGATCTCTTCACATCTCCCACACGCTCTCACCTGGAGAAAATTTCATGGGTTACTTTTTCCAACCTACCAACGACTGTTGATCCTGACTTTCTTATACTGGCGCTCCATCGTGCTTTAATGGAGTTTGGGTCTGTTCTTTCAGTGGACTTTAGCGTCCCCTCTTACTATGCTCCCACTCAAAGAGCTCGCACTGCTAGGGCGTCGTTCATCCCCTCCCCCACTGTATCCCGCAACATTGAGGTTATTCCTCGTGTGGCAGTAGTAGGGCATGCCCTGAGATCTTTTTTGTCGACCCTGATCAAGCGCGCCCCGGTGTTCATGGTGTAACGCCCTTGGACACCTGTATAGTGGCTGCACAGCTCGAAAACAAGCCCTCTTAGCCACCACCCAAGGGCCTAAACCAGGCCAAAAATGATCCCACGTGGCCGCAGCAGTAATTCCACAACCCGCACAATGGGTTCCCGTTCAAGACCTGTCCCCTGAGGCCTTACGCTTAGCAGTTGAAACCGCTAACCCCACTATTGGTATAGGATAACTTCACGCTCATGCCCCCTTCCAGTGGGCACCCCCTCAAATCTCCCAGAGTCAACTCCCTCTCTCACCAAGTGCAAGGCATCTCCCACAGGGCGCCCCTCGTCAGCCATTCCCACTCAGGGCTCCGCGGCACCCCCACCAACCTCCACCAGTGATTTATCGCATCAACCCTCAGCTTCCAATGGAGCTATGCCCACCAGCATGGACTGGCAACCCGCGGCCTGCGGTAGAAGTGCCACTTCAAAAATCCTACCCCAACCCCACAGTCCATTTCACGCGGCTCCTTTGCAGTGTTGGAGGAAGTGAATATGGACTCAGACTCATCAAATGGGAACACCGCGGAGGTCTCCATTGAGCACCCTCAGGTCCTTCCCCTGCAACGGAGTGGGGGCAGCATCCTAGGCTGGCTTACTGGGTCCTCCACCCCCCACCCTCTCCTTCCCCTCATAACCCTCGATGCTCCTCACGGATTGCAGCTAATAGTCAAGCTAAAGGACTCAAAACTAGCCGCCTCAAAGCAACAGGTTTAAGTGCTGGCAACCCCTCAGGACATGGAGGGGAACATCTATGAGTCCCCACGGCAGCACCCTGGCCCTGCAATCCATTAACGCGAATGGGTTGTGGGACTTTAAGCGGAGAGCCTGCCTCCTCCGCAACTTCAGGTCAGCACAAATTGACATCACTGCTGTCCATGAGCCCCATATCCTCCCCCACGAACAATCTGCATGGAATGAACAGTTTGGAGGCAACTCCTTCTGGACAAACAATGATGCCCTTATTTTTTGAGTCCCCGGGTTAAAACCCAATCTTTTTCACAATATCTAGGTGGCCACCTCATACTGGCCAAACTCACCACTCCTGACTTCTCTTTCTTCGCTGCAAGCATCTACCTGCCTAATGCAGGTCAGGAGAAAAACCGGCTCTTGGAAGAGCTCGTCCAACCCAATTTTCCACGGAATACAATCCTCTTGGGAGATTTCAACGCAACCATAAGTCGCGTTCATGACTCTTACTCCCCTGCAGCAAAGGAACACCCTGGATCAAGTTGCCTCCAGGATTTCCTTCGCCTGAGTGGTTTTTACAGATGCGCTTCCACCCTCCGCGTCTGGCCTAGGTTGCATGACTAGGATCCAGTATGATGGAGGAGCTTTCCAGCCAGCGTCACGCATAGATATGGCACTGATTGGTCCCCTGCTAATTGGCTGCGTCTCCTCTCCCATCTCTCGTGACAACCATCTAAGTGATCACAGGTCACTCACCGTTGTCCTCACCACCACACTTAGACCGTCACATAGGTTCTGGCCTAGGGTTGCCCCAGCTCTTCTCAACAACCCCATCACTAAGGAGAAGCTGTCTATGACCATCCGGGAGACTCTCACCTCCCCCCCACCCCACCTGCTTGACCACAAGGCTAGATGGGCGGTGACCAAGGAGGGCATCACCCACATTGCTTACAACTGTGCCAAAGCCCAGATGACCGCAGCTCGCGCCAGAGTCAAAAGGGCGGAAGCCAGAATCAGACATCTGGAGTGAAACTGCCAGCCTTCGCCCTCTCCCAGATGGTTGGAAGACTGGGAAGTGGCGCAGGAAGCACTCCGCTTGGAGCTCACACTGCAGGAAGAATGGGCAACAAACTTTACAACATCTTGTTACTATGCTCAACGGGAACGCCCCACCCGCTTCTTCTTTCAGAAACAGAAAGCCCAGTGTCAGGATTTGAGATAAAAATTGTCTCAAATTTCTGTCTTCTGAATCCAGCTGTACCGAGTCAATCATTGATTCCAGCCAAGATAAAACTTTTTCTGGATCAACCTTACCTAGTACTGAGTCACATGGAGCGGGCTTTCCACCTTCTCAGTCAGGTGAGCGACAATATCCATTGAGGACGCCCTCGAGGAGGCCTTTCTGGAAGGTTACTAAAGATCCTGATTGGATGAGGACCCAAAGATCCCAAAGGCATCGAGTTCCCACGCACCCTATAAATATTGAAGCATTTTGAATTAATAAAGATATTTGGTAAACTAACCTTAATTTTTCCGTTTCCTCTTCGTTGCTCACTTCCAATTTTCCAGCTTGAACCACCTCGAACCCAGCGCCAGTTAAGAGAACTGTAGTGCCAACAAAGTGGTGCTCACTACAGGGGGCTCCGAGCTGACCCAGTGAAAACGTCGATCACAAAATGGAAACCAATAGCAACCTTGAAGACCAAGTGACTGTTCAGTCAAGGAGCAATTCTCGATGGGTTAGTTCTTCCCAATTTGCAACACCACCCTCGCAGCTGAAAAGGCTCAAATTCCGCGCCTCTTTCCAATTCTCACTGCCCTCCTTAGATGGGGGCCAATATCAACTTCAGCTCGAACATTCCCACAATGTTATCGAACAACTAATCCTTGGTATCTACGCTGAGGGTGTCCACTCCAGCTGCTCCCGCGCTTCTGCTGTGCCGTCCACAATGTGAGACTTATACTCCTCAGCTGCATTACCTGCTGGGGACTTACCTTGGGACCTGATCACTACCTTCATAATTTCGTTCATCCTGCAATTCATCACCTCCTCCAGCTCGTAGGATTACACCATCAGGAGGTCTCCCAGCACCTAGGGATCACCCAAAATTTACATTCATATATGGTTGACTTCTATGATGCGGCCTCCTCCTTTGTGCATGACAATTGCGAAGCTATCCTCGATAACCATCAGCTAATTAATGAAATCTGCAACAACTAGTGGTAATAGATAGCGGCATTTCTGGCTACCTCAAGGAGCAGTTTTGCCAAAATGCCCATAATTTTGAAGCGACGTGGACCCAACGAATGCAACAAGTGGAAGAATCGCTATGATCCCTAGCAGCTCTACTGGGAGCTGGCCTCTCATGACCACTCCCCCGCGGCTGCCAGACCAGAAGGGCCTAGGGGTCCAGAAGGTCCCAAGGGGTGCCAGGGACCAGCAGGACCCGAAGGGCCTCATGGGCCCCAAGGGCCTTCCAGCCCCCACCTCAGGCGAACCTGAAGACCCCTGGCGAAAGGATGTAATAACTGCTCTGGCCACCCTGTGGGACCAGATCCAACAGGTGGCCTTGGGATGCAAGCTTCAAACGGATGGTGTTCCCCTTGACCCCAGGGTCTCCATCAAAGCGCTATCAGATGAGATGGATAACCTCATCGCTTTCACGAGACTCACTGATGCTCGCATCTCCCAGCTAGAAACGACGTGTCACGGGTTCAAAACCCAATTGGCCACCATCAGACCAGCTCCAACTACAGAACGCCAAAATTCAGTCCTTAAAGGAGCAGGTTGCTAGCAAGGCGTCCACTTCCACCCTCAGTCAAAACTGGGAATATATCCAAGAATTCAGAAGGGTTGCGGAGGCGGCTAAACCAAAGGGCTCCATGAGAGTATGCAGAAACGGAGATCTCGGAGCTGACGCCTATCCCAGGCGTTAACACCCTCTCTACTCCTATTGTCGCTAACTTTAAACCTAGCTTCAAAGAGAAGTTCACCCCTGGGTGGGAGAGCATTGCCTCCTTCTTGTATGCTTATGAGAGTTCCATGGAGGAGGCCACTGACTGACAAAAGGTGAAGCACATCCACTCATGCCTAGACAGTACCGCCCGGGAAATTATGACTCCCCATTTGAAGGAGTGTAAACCTGGGAACAAGTACGCACCGCCCTGATCCAAGAGTTTGGCAGTAACCAAACCTTGACCAACCAGAAGCAAGCGTTCATGGGCATTTGACTTAACAAAGGAGAAAGCCCTATGGAGTTTGCCAACCGGTTCTACGCTCAGGCTCAACCTTTGGTTATGACAAGCTGTATCACACTGGATGACGCCATTACTGCCGTCATCTCCGCCTTGGGGTCCTATCGAGGTCCAGATGCACATGATCGGGCAGAAGAATGGGTTCGCTTGTATCAGAGAGATCAAGGAGGCCCTCAACGAGGTCCCTGCCACGATCCTAAACTCTAAAGCTGCGCCCGCAGGTCCCTCTAACTGCCCTAGGGTCCATGTAGTCAAGAATCAAAAAAACCCTCGACCACGGTGCACCTATTGCAATGGCTTTAGACATAGTGCCAAAACTTTTGGAAACGTCTAGCTGAAGAGGCGGGAAATGGGCAGTCAGCATGAAGGATGAGGCGCTCCATGCTGACACCCCTGTCCAGCCTCAAATAACCCCTATGCACAAACCAGAATCTGTTAACTCCAAAGAAGTAGCTGCAGTATCTAATGACAATAAAGACATTGATACTGCTTACTCTTCTTCTGATGATTCTCCTATGTTCCTTATGTTGCCGCCTCAATTTGGAAGTTTGGTCACCTGAGTCGCCATCCGGGTCCACAAGATTCCAGTTTATGCCATAATCAACAGCGGCTCCCCTGTGAACGTTATCTCTTCCAAGCTGATGAAACGCATCAAGGTTGCCCCTGACATGCCGCACTACATGGAGTATGGCACAGCTGGCCCCCAGTGCACCCAATCCATAAGGGTCTATTCTTCTCTCCTGATTTGGTTCAGAAAGCTTGCTTTGGATACAACTGCCATCGCTTTAGACAACACCAGCTATGATCTACTCCTTGGAACCCAGTTTCTTTAAGACTATTCGGCTGTTATCCACTATGACAGTGGTTTCCTCTCCCTACTAGGACACCGAGTCCCTCTGGTTTTTGAAACTGCCCATGACTCTAGGGCGGATGTCAAGGCCCAAGCCTGCCTACTGGAGACCGAAGGACAAACTAATCAGCTTGAGTACCACGTCCGGGGCTCTCAAGTCTGGCTACCCCCTCCTGCTGTGGATGGATCTGAGGGGATGCTGATTTACTTGCCCCAGAACACTACCGTGCCCCCAAAATCCCAGGTCATTGTCGTCATCTAGGTCCACGTTAACATTCCCTCGGGGTATTTACTGGAGGTCTGAGGTCTGGATAACCCATCTCCCAAGGAAGTGCTGACCTGCCCCAGAATCCTTGATCCAGCGTACGCCGGGTTGATATCAGTGTTGCTAGCCAACCTGACTGATAAACCAAAAGTTCTAGGACCTAGCCAGCCCGCTGCTTACGTTCGCCTGTTACCTATGGGGGCTGTTGCTGACATCCAAAGCTTTGGGGAATTGAGGGACCTTAGCTTGGAGTTGCCATCATTGGTTAACTTGGTCGACGCTACCATAGGAAAGGACCTCTCTGACAATCAGCGACTTAAGGTTTAGGAGCTCCTGGAGGAATACTCGGATCTCTTCTCCACTTCGACCTATGACTTTAAAAGGATGACCGGAGTCCTCCGCCATGTAGAAACTGGGATGCCCCCATTTCAGTCCAGGCCTTACTGCAAGAGCAAGGTTGAAGAGGCCCAGGTCACGGTAGAACTCAAACAGCTGCTCGATGCGGGGCTCTTGGTTCCCTCATGTAGCCCTTGGTCCTCCCCGCTGTTGCTGGTCCAAAAGAAGGATGGCAAGCACTGGGTGGTGATGGACTATTGATGACTCAACTCCATCACCAAGAAGGACAGCTATCCTCTGCCCCATATCGACAACTCACTCCAACTGCTTACAGGTTCCCAGTACTTCTCAGCCATGGACCTCGCCAGTGGGTACTGGCAGGTCGAGCTCACTCCTGAAGACTGAGCCAAGTGTGCTCTAATCGCCCACAAAGGGCTGTTTGAGCCTACTAGGATGCCCCAAGGCCTTTGCAACGCCCCAGCCACGTTCCAGCGCGCCATGGATGGGATCCTTGGAAACTGAAGCTCTCCTGTGTCCTGATCTACCTAGATGACATCACCGTTTCTTCGCAAACTTTTACCGGATATGTTGACCACCTTAGGGAAGTCTTTGAGCATCTCCGGAAGGCCTCCATCAAGCTGAAGCTCTCGAAGTGCTCCTTCTTCCAGCCTGAGCTAGAGTTTCTAGGCCATAAGGTCTCCAAGCGTGGCATTCAACCTATCCCCAACAAGGTCGATGCTATAGAGAAGATGTCGCGCCCCCAGAGCCTACAAGATATTCAAGTCTTCCTAGGTATGGTGGGCTATTACCATCAGTTCATCCCTCGGTTTGCTGACCTGGCCGAGCCATTGTTCTACCTCCTACAAAAAAATGTCCCATTTGACTGGCAACCTGAACAGGAACAGGCCTTCAACACCCTACATATGGCTTTATGTACTAAACCTGTTCTAGTTCATCCCCATTTTGACAAGCCCTTCTTGCTGTTCACAGATGCTAGCGACGTCGCTGTGGGGGCTATCCTGGCTCAGCATGATAAGAACCAGGTTGACCATCCCATAGCTTATTTTAGCAAAACCCTAAGCAAGGCTGAATGAAACTACAGCATTACCGAGAGGGAATGCCTAGCCATACTTTTAGCCATCAAGAATTTTTGGCCATACCTCTACGGCACCCATTTTACTATAATTACTGACCATTATTTCCTTCAATGGCTGCAGCAAATGAAAGACCCTGATGGACGGCTGGCCAGGTGGGCCCTATGACTACAAAGCTATGACTTCACCATTGTCCATCGCGCCGGTGCTATTCACCAGAATGCTGATGGACTCTCCCGGATGCCAGTATTAGCAGTCCTGACCCCAGAGGAGGATTGGCTCTATGACTTAATAGGGCAGCCTGAACGTTGGGAGCTGGAATCCCCCCAGGTCCAAGCCGAACTCCACCAGATGACTCAAGACACTCATATCAAGGATGGGTTACTCTACAAGAGAGTCAACAAGAAGTGGCTTCCCTACATCTGACCCTCCTCTCGTACTGATATCATCCTGGAAGGCCACTCTACTGTGGGGCATGGTGCGGTCAAGAAGACCTATGAGTGGCTGAAGTCGCGCTGCTACTGGGATTGAATGGTCGGAACTATCCAAGAGGTATTGGAATCCTGCATGACCTGCCGATCCCCTGGGCCAACCCTTGCTATCACACTCCATTGTCGCGCCCATCAAGCCCTTTAATGTCATCAGTATCGATGTGGTGGGTCCCCTCCACACTGGTCTACATGGTCAAAAGTATATTATTCTTGCCATAGACCATCTGACTAAGTGGGTTGAGGCGATCTCAGTTCCTGCAGCCATGGCCAAGGCTACCGCCTTGTTCCTTGTTCACTCCGTTTTCACCCAGCATGGGTGCCCTCAGACCTTACTCTCGGACAATGGTTTGAACTTCACCTCCCAGGTAGTACAGGAGCTAACTTCACTATTTGGAACCACCCAGAGTTTCGCTGCTCCCTACCACCCTTCTACTAATGGGGTGGTAGAAAGAGCTAACAAAACTCTTGTCTCCATCCTGCGGGAGTTGGCTGCCTCAGATCCTGGCCGCTGGAACCACTATTTGCCCAGCGCCCTGCTTGCATACCAAGTAAGCTACCACCGTGTTATCAAAATGTCCCCATTTGAAGCCCTGTATGGGTGGGCCCCACGACTACCCAGTTCGTCCAGCCCCTGTTCAAAGCCTTCACTTCCGAGAATGCCAATTTAAATATGAGGGCCCTTGCTGATGAAATTGTCCGGATCCAAGCCCAAGCCACTCAAGGCATTGTTATCACCACTGGAAGAGAGACATCCTGATCGAATCTTGGATGACCCTCCTTGCCAGAATTTCAGCTAGGTGACCTCATTCTCTTTTATCATCATCGACCAGGAGGCTGACAGAACAAGCTTGATGTACTGTGGTCTGGGCCCTACAAAGTGATACACAAGGTGAAGTCCGTATACTCCACTGCTGATACCAAGCAAGGGACTGTTGTAAACCGAGTGCATGGTCAATTCCTCCGGCCATACTTCCCCCTCCGACCTGATCTTGAAGGGGGCCTTGTTGGGATTTGAGATAAAAATCGTCTCAAATTCCTGTCTTCTGAATCCAGCTGTACCGAGTCAATCATTGATTCCAGCCAAGATAAAACTTTTCTGGATCAACCTTACCTAGTACTGAGTCACATGGAGCGGGCTTTCCACCTTCTCAGTCAGGTGAGCAACAATATCCATTGAGGACGCCCTCGAGGAGGCCTTTCTGGAAGGTTACTAAAGATCTGGTTGAATGAGGACCCAAAGATCCCAAAGGCATCGAGTTCCCACGCACCCTATAAATATTGAAGCATTTTGAATTAATAAAAATATTTGGTAAACTAACCTTAATTTTTCCGTTTCCTCTTCGTTGCTCACTTCCAATTTTCCAGCTTTGAGCCACCTCAAACCTTGGCGCCAGTCAAGAGAAATGTAGCGCTGACACCCGGTCAACAGCGCAGGATATTATTGCACTGAAGATTGGCACTACAACCACTTCAGATAAGGAGGAAATCACACAGGAACTATACCGCTTCTACTCCAGCCTCTTCCATGCCACCCAGGTGGACCCGTCGGACATCCAAGACTTCCTGTGACAGGCTCCAGAGCCGCTCATTGACCCACAGGCTGATGAGGCTCTACTGGTGCCTATTTCCATCCACGAGGTGATGGAAACCCTTCTGAAATCCCCATGGCTTAAAGCCCCAGGCCCAGACGGAATACCCTTCAAGGTGTACCTTCTGGAACCTGCAGTGATAGTCAGAACCCTCCGCGACCTCTTCGCTGCACTCTTAGTGAATGGCGAGGTCCTCCCCGAATCCAGAGGCTCAATCACGGCCCTCATTCACAAGAAGTCAGACCATGAGAAACTGGAGAACTGGCGCCCCATAGCGTTGATCAACACGGACCACAAGCTCTTCAAAAGCTTCTGGCCAACCGCATCATCAAATGGGTGTCTTCTCGCCTCTCCCCATCCCAGCACAGCACAGTTTTATTCCGGGGAGGTCGTTATGGGACAACTATAATGACCTTCACGTGACTTTGACTGCTAACTCTCGTAAGGTAGATGGCTTTGTGGCTCTCCTGGATATGGAGAAAGCATATGATTGGGTGGCCTGGAAGTATATTGATGCTTCCCTGGCCCGCTTCCATCTCCCGCAGCTAGGCGCTGGATATCAGCGCTCTATGACCAGCTACACACCAGAGTCCTGGCGCCAATGGTTTTTACAGTGGCAGTACCAGTTGGATAAGGTCTCCGGCAAGGGGACCCCTAAGCCCTATCCTTTTTAACATCACCCTCAACCCCCTCTTAGCCTCCTTACAGGACAAGCTAACAGGAAACTGGTCCCAGGTAAAGCCCCCACCCGCACCATGGCATTTGCAGATGACACCGCCATTGCATTTGGCTGCCCTGGGGATGTTGCCCTTGCTGCTGTGACCATTGAGAGGTACACCAAGGCGTCCAATGCCATGGTCAACACCTCCAAGACAACAGTTGTACAGGTCGGCTCCCCCACCTTCCCCTCACCATTTGATATTGAACCTGTGCGCGGTACCTTCCGTCACCTGGGCGTTCTCACCAACCAACAAGGAGTTGCGCTAAAATACAATGAGGACTTGCTCCTCACAGCAGTTAACTCCAGGATTGCCAGCTGGAACCAGCGGCACATCACCCCCCAGGGTCGAGCTCTGATGGCCAATGTGTTCCTCCTCTCCAAAGTCTGGTTCCTAGAGCACGTCTGCCCATTCACAGATGCCTTTTATTCGCGGCTCAATGTATTCCTCCACTATTAGATCTGGGGCTCAAACCATCCACCAATGGCCCTCTCAACCATTGCCTGACCCTGCAATGAAGGGGGCCTAGGGCTTCTGGACACGCGATCCCACGCTACCACAATCTTCCTGAAGTTCCTATGGCTGATTGTCTGCTGGGACGCGACCCCCATGCCCCAATGGGCGCCCGCCCTCTTCCAGTCAGTGTCAGCAGCTCTGGGTCTTCCTAGAGCATCTCTGACCTCATTAAGGGAGTTGCTCACAAACCACCCAGGCCATCGCCTGAAACCATCCTCATCCCCCTACTGGAACCAGGCTCTCCTTCCCTGAAACGAGTAGGCGCGCGGATCCACCATGCTTTCCCATACAGAAGGGAAGGCCCTGGCCTCAACCCTGTCACCATGCAATTGTGCACAATGGACAAGTTGTCACAACTCGCCTCAACCCCCAAGTTCGTCCTCCCATCTGCCCAAGACTCCTTGAGCTCCTCCCTCCCTCCGTGAGATTCGACCTTAAGGAATTGTGGAAGGACGTCTATCACCCCATCCTGTCAGCAAAGGTGTCCAACACCTTATGGAGGGTGCTCCACTGTTCATACAGGACAGGGGACCGGACTGGCCCTACCTTCCAGCACCGAAGCTGCCCCACTGTGCGGAGCCTATTGACTCCCACCTCCATCATTTTTCACCTGTCCAGGTGTCGCCGCATTTTGGCCAAAGGCCCACGCGCTCCTCCATGCTCAGCCCTGGTCTGGACACCCTGTGCAAGACCTCATGTTCAAGCAGACGTTGCCTGGTTGCCACCAACCCCTCCGTGTCCTCGCCTATGCCACAGTCATCTGGACCATCCATAACTCCTTCCTTCATGCTGTCTTTTACCAGCAGGTGTGGACCCTTCCACACATGATCACCCACTTTCAGGTACACTTTGAGATGGCCCTGAAGGTCTGCACTATGTCGCCAACCCTCCCCCGCTCAGTTGTCACTGCATCACAGCTCTGGCGCGCAAACCCCCTCCCTTTCTCGATGCCTCCTCCCTCCCCTTCCCTCGCCTCAGGCTCTTAGGAGCCCAGGCGTAATTCAATAGACATTGATGAATCACCCCTCAGGTTGGGACCATCTAGTACTAAAAAAAGAAATCACTTGGTCTTTTTCTTTTATTGCCTTCTTGCACTGGTTTAATTTTCCATGGAGATTATTGATTAAATCATTAATAGCATTAACATCATCATTAAAATTATTGATCTGTAGATTAAGACAATCAATAGAGTCTTGATTTTTTTTATTTTTCTCCCATTGGTCCTCAAATTGTGTTTGCCAGTAATTGATTTTTCAGTTGTACTCATCCTTCATCTGCAAAATTTTGGCGCTCAAACGTTGATACTGGTCACAAAATTTATTGTTATGGTTTAACTGCACCTCTTGGGCTTTGTGATTAAGCTTCATGAACTCTGAAGCGTTAATAGAAGTCTGAGTGATATTGCTGACCCAAGATTCGGTGACTTCTCTTTCCTCTAAGAAATTTTCAAAGATGGGATGCAATCCTGTCATTTAGCTCTTGTACTAGTTCTGCTACCTGGTCATCAGCCCAAGCGGCTAAGTTGTAATTTGCCTCCAAACTAGAATGGACCTCAGCAAAGTTGGCTTCCAATTGCTCATTTAAAATTTGGCCTGGCTGGCTGGAGTTGCGAGAGAAGTTCCCCAACTCAGTAATGGCTGCATGATGGCGGGCAATTGTCATCTGAGAATTTCTAGAGGTGGGATGTACAAATTCAATTAAGTATTGGGTGATATTCTCTATCCCAATAAAATTGTTTCAAATCTGAGCTACACTTAATTGATACTGAGCAAAATATCTCATCCACAACACATCTTGCTGTCATTGATGGTAAAAAGGATTACTACTATTGTCTGCAGGCCCTTGTCCTATTTGATACCCTCTTAACAACCGCTGTTCAAGACATTCCAGCTCTTCAGGTGAAATGGGTTTGTCAGGGTAGGTAATAATGGGTACATCTTCCCAATTAATCTGGGACACAGTCATTTCAGTATTCACATTGGGCCCAATGATGGTTCTGAGTAGTTGATTAGGATTGCTCCCCTGCTCAGCATGGTCACCATCTGCGATCCCAGCCATGAGCGCCACTTGTTGAATTTTGGTTCTCTTTGGAGGGCTGGTTCTTCTTCTGCAGTGGGATGGAGTTTCTTACGTCTATTGTATGATGACAATAGATTAGATGGTGACTATAATTTATAATATAGCTCCTTGGTAGTACTTAAATTTGTATTCCCTGTCATTACTTGGATGATGGCACACCGCCCTGATCTTACTAATCCCAAGTAGTTTCTCAACTAATACAAAGTATTAAACACAAAAAGTTTTTAAGTTAAACTATAAACTAGTCATAGTAGTTGAGTGTTTTTATTAGCATCAACTGATGTCTGTTGAGGAATTGACTGGACCTAATTGTCAGACATTCAATATCAACGATTATGGTTCAGGTGTATCCTAAGTATCTGAACTTGGGACTTGCAGCCTAGCGATTTCACTTAATTATATTTGACTATGATGACATGGGCTTGAGGGCTTTGTTGGTTAAATCGAACTTAAATTTAAGTTTTGATTTAATGACTCAGGCATGTGGGCTTTGTTGGTCTATGTCAAAATTAGTTTTTAATGTTGGTCAAGTTTTTGATCAAATTAATTACTAATTAGTGATATGAATCACCTTGGTATGTGCTGCCAATTGCATGTGAAAGTGAATCAGTTCAGCTATTTTGAAGATGCGTACAAAATGCCATCTCAAGAATGATGACGGTGTTTACTCTGACTCTGAGGCTGAGCATGATGCCCTGAGTCGAAGTATTTGTAGACATCCTTACAAACTTTTTATGTGGCCAAGGGCCACTGAAAGTAAGGCGTCATGGGTAAATGTGGTTAACATCAAACCCTATAAATAACCCTTTCATTTACACTAATAAAGACATCCTTTAACTTCTGGATTAAGTTTATAATTTATCTTATAAACTTTTTGCATTATCACTTTATTTTATATTAAAGTCAATTTTCACTTGGGATCAGTAGGATCAGGGCAGCATGCCATTGTCCAAGTGAAATGACTGGGTATACAATTGAAGTATTACCAAAAAGCTATATCATAAATTTAAAGCACCATCCTGTCTATTGTCCTCACACAATAGATGCTTGAAGCTGCAGTTTCCACCAAACAATGAACCAGCCATCAGGCGAAGCCCAAATATTCAACAATGGCGCTCATGGCTGGGACCGCAGATGGTGACCAGTATCAACGTTTGAGCGACCAAATTTTGCAGATGAAGGATGAATACACCAGAAAAATCAATGATCTCAATGATGATCTTGACGCTATTAATGAGGCAAACAATAACCTCCATGGAGAATTAAACCAGTGCAAGAAGGCAATAAAGGAAAAGGACCAAGTGATTTCCACCTTGCAGCTACAAGCTACTAGCCTGAATGAGGAAATTGCAAAATTAAAATTAAAAACTGAAATTGTGCCTGTTGGGAAAATGAAATCAATGAGCAGATTCAAACTCTGGATGGCGGGCGTTGTCAGTGTGCTACACCACATTTGACTGGAAATTCTTCTGAATATTATGAGGACGAAGCTTCAGAAATAACCACCAAAACAGACGCTAGGCCACGCCAACAATTGCCTAGCAAAATGGTTGCTTTGGCCAACCCTATCACCTCAAACTGGGATATGATGCCCCAACGCCCTAGCACGTCTGACTCTAGTCAACCTAGAAATAATTGTGATAACCAGGAATGGGGAAGCGATAATTATAAACCAGCAAACCTGCCAGCCTTTGACAAGAATGGAAGTATTACCACCTTTGTCAAACGTTTTGAAATGGCTATGCATGGGGCCAGCGACTGCAACAAAGCAGCCACCATGATCAACTGCTTGGATGAGTGGAGCATTGAGTTGATTATGCCTCACATCAACAAAAATCCAACATATGCCAAAGTCAAGGAGGCCGTGCTTCATGAATTTGGAGGTCCAGAATGGATGTCAACCAGAAAATCCAAGTTTATGAACATCAGCTTTAAGAAAGATGAAGCAATTGATGAGTTTGCAGATTGATTCTATTGCAAAGCTCAAGTTCTCTTAGGCGCGTGGGCCATGGTCGATTTTGATGCCAAGATTGCACTAGAGCATGCAGTAGAACCTTACCCTAATCTATCCAACACTCTATTGCCTGCTTTCATGCAGAACCTTGCAACATCTGAATTGGTCAACTATTTATGCAGATGCTCAAAAAATTATGGCCCTCCTAATACTGGTTACAGATTGGGAACCACTACCCTTGCTGGAAAGTCCTTCAAAACCAATAAGAAGACTGACAACCCACGGCCATTGAGTGAAATTACTTGCTTTAATTGCCAACGTAAAGGTCACTATGCTTCCCAATGCCATCAGAGAAATGTCAACATAGTCCTTCCTGATACCGTGCAGGAGGAGGGAAAAGAACAAGCACAATAGATGCGGGATGCTCTATTGTGCCTACAACACCAGTCCCACCTGATCAATACAAAAATAATGCCTGCGGGGCCTCATTTGACAATGAAATCAGTTCTATTTTAATATCAAATGAAGATTCCCCAAATGTACATGTGGTAACTCGCTCCCAGAGTAAGGTTGTCACACCTGAAGTCTCTGAGGTAGTCGCTAAACCCTATGTGCAACAAATACTTGAGAATATTCCAGCTGATGGGCCAAGCAATGCATCAGATACCCCAAGCCTGAAAGGGGTCAATATAGCAATGCCAATTGACACATTCATCAATGAATGTCCCAGTATTGGGAATACTCTGAAGCACACTCTTAACTCCTTGGACTCTTCCCATATTCATTTAGTAAACTCTATTGATTCTTACTATTCTGAGTGCACTTATGTGGATATCCTAGTCAACAAGGTTAAAGTTGTAGCTATTGTTGATAGCGGAGCACCTGTAAACATTGTTTCTATGAAGCTGGTTAAGAAATTGAAAATAGCTCCAGACATTGACCATCATCAAGAATATGGGACCGCAGGCCTTAACAGCACTAAGAGTGAAGGAGCTTACAGCGCCTTGCCATTGCGATTTGGAGCTTTGGTAGTTGCTGCACCCGCTATAGTGCTTCCAAACGCCAATTATGACATATTAATTGGAACTAGTTTTTTAAGGACCTATGGGATCTCATGCAGATTTTAAGGAAAACATCTTGACAATATTGGGCCAATCGCTTCCAATTTATTACTCTTGCAATGATATGAAGCCCACAAGCTGTCATAGGAATTTTATCAATATATCTTATGCCAATGGGATAATACCAGTAGGGTATATTCAGAGGGGGAATCAAAGTCACCCCATGCCAACTTCCATAAATGAAAATGAGGAATACCGCTACGTGTGAATAAGGATGTGACAATAGCTCCAGGCCATCAACTGGTTATGAGAACTGGGACCACACTGGATATTCCAGAAGGACTGTATGGGGAGGTTGTACCCCCATGGCATCGTTCTCCAATGGAACCTAGTGTGGCGCCTGGAATACTTATACTGGGGCATGGAGAGATTGATGTCTTACTAGCAAATTTGACCAGGCAAAATATTAAGGTCAAGAAATTTCAAGTAGTTGCTTTTGTGCACCTACTTCTGAGGGATGAGTTAATATCAGCTGTCAAATTTGGTGATTTATCTGAGTTTGGCTTACCAACCCAAGCCCTCGGGGCACATGTGGTAATACCCCAAGAATCATTCACCAGATTATCAGAACAACAGAAGGATGAAGCACTAGAGTTGTTTGAATGATACTCCAAAATTTTTGCCAAAGATGACCAAGATTTAGGTTGTGCAAAAGGAGTTCAGCATTTCGTGGATACTGGGGATCATATGCCTATTAGAATGAGGCCAATTCGGCGCCCCAGGGCCAGTGACAAAATAGTCAGTGAAGAGCTAGACAAATTGCTGAAAAATGGAATGATAGTGCCATCCAAAAGCCCGTGGGCCAGCCCCATTTTAATTGTAAAGAAGAAAGATGGCAGCAATCAAGTTGTGATTGATTATTGATGCCTCAATGCCATTACAAAAAAGGATTCATATCCATTGCCCAGAATTGATGATGCTCTGGACCATCTGGGAGGGGCGAAGTACTTTACCACAATGGACCTCATCTCTGGATATTGGCAAATTGAGTTGCCACCAGAGGAGCAGGAAAAGTGCGCGATGATTGCTGCTCAAGGGCTTTTTCAACTGACACGCATGCCACAGGGGCTGTGTAATGCACCGGCAACCTTTCAGCGTGCAATGGACACGATTTTGGGGGACCTTAAATTGTCCTGCATTCTGGTGTACCTGGATGACATCAATGTCTTTTTGCAAACATTTTCTGAACATCTGGAGCACCTTGAGCAAGTGTTCGAACATCTGTTGAAGGCCAATCTGAAGATAAAACCTAGAAAATGCCAATTCTTTAAAGAACAATTGGAATACCTTGGGTTTGTCATTGATTCCAAGGGCTTGCAGCCTCAGCCTCAAAAGGTGGAGGCGATTAACAATATGCAACCTCCAATGAGTATGAGAGATGTTCAAGTGTTCTTAGGCATGGTAGGATACTATCAAAGATTTGTGGAAGGGTTTGTGAAGATTGCTGAGCCTCTATTCCACTTGATACAAGGAGGAGTTCATTTTTGCTGGGCAGAGGAATGCCAACAAGCCTTTGAGGCTTTGAAAAACAAAATGAGCTCAGCGCCTATCCTCCGATATCCTGATTTCAGCAAGCCTTTTATCATACAAACCAATGCCTCATTGACTGTGATTGGTGGTGTGCTATTGCAGATTGGGGATGATGGTGAGGAGCATCCAGTCGCTTATTGCAGCAGGACGCTGAATAAGCATGAGCGTAATATACAGTGACTGAAAGAGAATGCCTGGCTGTCATCTATGCTTGTAAACAATTTTGGGTTTACATTCATGGCACCAAATTTCAAGTAGTAACAGATCACAGCTCATTATGATGGCTCCACAATCTCAAGGAACCTGAAGGATGGTTAGCCCGCTGGGCTCTGAAATTACAAGCATACAATTATGAAATTATTCATAGAGCTGGAGCGGCCCATCAAAATGCAGATGGACTATTGCGACTTCCTATTGTAGCTGTCCTGAGCAGTCTGGCTGATGAGCTTCATCAAAAATGATTAACTGAAAATATAGAGATGAACCACCCAAAGTTAAAAAGGTGATCAAGAAAGCATTAATCAACACTGAATATCAAAATGGAATTCTATACAAACTTAAGGCTGATGGACAATGTTGAATCTTCCCAAAACCTTCCAAATGAATGGAGATTATTACACAAGCACACAAGGCCATCAGACATGGGGAATGACCAAGACGCTAGAATTAATTTGAGCCAGTTACTATTGGGATTCCATGCGATTCAATATCCAAGATGTGCTCAAAAATGTCATTCATGCCAAATCGCAAAACCTATGAAGTCAGATGTGAAATATCAGTTGATCAAACCTGACTGGGCCTGGCATACCATATCAATTGATGTAATTGGCCCCTTGCCTGTGAGTATCCTAGGCAACAAATACATAATTGTTGCTATCAACCATCTAACAAAATGGGTGGAAGCAAAAGCAATTTGAGATGTTGGGGCCCTAACTACTGCCAAGTTCATTATGGATAATATTATCTATAAGCACGGATGCCCCCAGAAGATCTTGATGGACAATGGCACGAATTTTACTGCCCAAATGGTACAATGGCTAAATGAGTTGATGTCTATCAAAGGAGTGTTGTCAACACCATACCATCCTGAGACTAATGGTATGGTAGAGCGAGTGAATGGCACTTTAGTCAGCATTTTACGCAAAAACGCAGCCTTGGTGCCTTCACAATGGGCAACTTCAATTAGTGTGACTGTGTTTGCATACAATATTGGACACCACAGCAGCACAGGCCACTCTCCGTTTCAACTTTTGTATGGTAGACAGCCCGCTCTACCTCCATTATTATACTCAGTACTCAGTTCACCCAACACAATTAACCCAAATAACTATGTTGAGCAACTAGCAAAGACCCTAATCAAGTTGCAATTGGAAGCTTATCAAAATGTGATTAGTCAAAAAACTATTCAGAAGAGCTATGATGATGCCAAATGGGCTATGGTGAATAAGTTTAATGAAGGAATTTTAGTAGTATATTGTGACACTCATAGCGCAGGCCGCGCAAACAAACTAGCCTCGCTCTGGAAGGGTCCATTTATCATTTTGGAGAAATTGTCTGAAGATGTATATACCATTAAGGATCAAGGCAACTGGGTTGTGAATCTAGTACACGCTAAGTTCCTTCATCCATATCATAGAATAATATATAGATACACAGTGCATTCAAAAGTTCTGGGACTAACGTTTTAAAGACACAACTTTACAAATAAATAAACTTTCTTTTATCATAATCTAACATACAACCTTTCCCTCTCTATACATATTTATATTGCTATAACAATTGTTAAAAGGTATGCACATAGTTCCTATTTTGTATAACCATGTTTAAACCAACTGTCACATTCTTCTGAATTGTCTCTACTTTATCAAAAGGATGAACCTTCAGTGCCACCTTCAGATTATAATTATCCACCCTATTCACCAGATTTGCCTCTGTCTGACTTCTTTCTGATCTCTAATCTGAAGGTGGCACTGAAGGTTCATCCTTTTGATAAAAAAGACAAAAATAAAAGCTGGTTTAAACATAAATACAAAATAGGAAATATGTGCATACCTTTTAACAATTGTTATAAATATAAAAAATGTATAGAGAGGGAAAGGTTGTATGTTAGATTATGATAAAAGAAAGTTTATTTATTTGTAAAGTTGTGTCTTTAAAGCGTTAGTCCCAGAACTTTTTGAATGCTGTATATATATATAAAAAAATAACAAAATAAAATAATTGCAAATCATATAGTTTATTTTATAGATTGATGCCTCGCAGGCATTAGAAGTAGGTATCCCCTCTTTGGTGGGGGGAGGAGAGCACAATAAAACCAAAGAAGCCTGCAACAGAATCAGAGAGATGCGGACTTCATACAAGTTCCAACTATATAGACCCTGATGGAGATGCGCCAAAACCCAAGAAAGCTCGGCATCAGGCACGCTGGCCTTGTCAGCTTAGGGAAGGCTATCAAGATAACATTCAAACTTCAAGGAAGGCAAAGAGTTAGACAGTGCGACCCAGGAAGAAGGGTATCTGCTGTTTATATCCAGTCAAGGTGGGGGAAGTGTTGAGGAATTGACTGGACCTAATTGTCAGATATTTGATATCAACGATTATGGTTCAGGTGTATCCTAAGTATTTGAACTTGGGACTTGCGGCCTAGCAATTTCACTTAATTATATTTAACTATGATGACATGTGCTCGAGGGCTTTGTTGGTTAGGTTGAACTTAAATTTAAGTTTTGATTTAATGACTCAAGCATGTGGTCTTTGTTGGTCTATGCCAAAATTAGTTTTTAAATGTCAGTCAAGTTTTTGATAAAATTAATTACTAATTAGTGATACAAATCGCCTTGGTATGTGCTGCCAATTGCATGTGAAAGTGAATCAGTTCAGCTATTTTGAAGACATGTGTACGAAATGCCATCTCAAGAATGATGATGGTATTTACTCTGACTCTGAGGCTGAGCATGATGCCCTGAGTCAAAGTATTTGTAGACATCTTTACAAACTTTTTACATGGCCAAGGGCCACTGAAAGTAAGGCGTCATGGGTAAGATGTGGTTAACATTGAACCCTATAAACAACCCTTGCATTTACACTAATAAAGAACATCCTTTAACTTCTGGATTAAGTTTATAATTTATCTTATAAACTTTTTGTGTTATCACTTTATTTTATATTAAAGTCAATTTTCACTTGGGATCAGTAGGATCAGGGCAGCATGCCATTGTCCAAGTGAAATGACCGGGTATACAATTGAAGTATTACCAAAAAGTCTATATCATAAATTTAAAGCACCATCCTGTCTATTGTCCTCACACAATAGATGCTCAAAGCTGCAGTTTCCACCAAACAACGAACCAGACATCAGGCGAAGCCCAAAATTCAACAGATCTAATTTACAATGATGGAATATTTTACATTTAATACAAGTCAATTAGAAGAAAAATCATGGAAATGCTGTTGCAAATTCTTAAGAGCCTTTGGTGCCATTGAGAATAAAAATGACAAGCATCATTTCACAGGGAATGATTTTAATAGTCAATACATGATTAACGCTAGAAATCCAAGAACAAATATATTTGGAAGTTATCACCCCATAGGAAAAAATTGAGTAAGAACCTTAGAAAAACTCTAGGTATATATTTCCAGGTTACTATGAAATACAAATTTTATTGGCCATTATTGGCAAAAACCAATGAAGAGGGAGAAAAAGCAAGTAATTGCATTTGCGCATTAAGTCCTGACCGCTGAATCAGAGAGTTTCATGATTTTGAAACGCTTAAAAATAGGATTACTGGTAGACATTACCAAAAACATTACTTTACTGTTTGATTAGATGCAACATGCTGGGTTATAAAAACATTAGCAGGAGGAAATTCTATAATTATTTGAAACTAAGTGATATCTGCCCAGGATGATCATGACCTCAGATGCACTAGAATGTGATCCATTAGGTGATACTAGGGAAGACCCACTGAAACAAATGTGCCCCATCTACCAATCTAAGGCCGCTAAGGCAGCAGTCAGCAAAATAATTTAGTGAAAAGATTTAGTATGAGCTCCTCATACCTTCTTTGATTCCATGGGAAAGTCTGATCCTTATACTAGAGAAAAAGGACATATCAAATAAAGTAGTGATCAACTACTTCTGGTTGGATAAAATCACTAAGAAGGACTTGTATCCACTGCTGATGATAGATGACACACTCAATCATCTAGGGAAAAGCAAGTTATTATCAGCGATGGATTTTATCTCAGGGTATTGGCAGATAGACATACCAAAAGAAGACCAATAAGTGTTTGATAATCACCACACAAGAGTTATACTATCTGATAAGAATGTCCCAAGATTATGTAACATACCAGCTACCTTTCAGCGGGCTGTGGATTTCATCTTATTTGACTTGCAGGTGTCCTGCATCTTGGTGTTCTTGGATGACATCAGCTTTTTCTGTAAGAGATCCACTGATCACTTGGAACACTTAAAGGAAGTATTCAAACTACTAGCAACAGTGAATTTGAAGATCAAGTTAGGAATTTCATTTCTATAGAAAAAGAGCTTGATTACTTGGGGTTTGTGATAGACTCCAGTGGATTGCAACCACAACTGCAGAAATTAATGGACATTGAATAGATGCCAATACCAAAGGGTGGTTAAATATATAAGTAATTCTTAGGATGGTTGGCTACTACTACCAAATCATCAAAGATTTTTCCAGAATTACTTAACCTTTATTTCATCTTTTAGAAGATCCAAAAAAGATTTGTATGGAATAGGGAGGCCCAAAAGTGTTTGATGAGCTCAGAAAAATACCTGATGACTAGTTCCATTATGAAGTACCCAGACTTTAATCTGAAGTCTATAATAAAAATTGATACCACATTATTAGCAATTGGAGCTGTTTTAAGTCAAGTAAACAATGATGGGGATGAGTATCCTGTGCCATAAGTTTTTCAGACATTAACATAAGTGGAAAGAAACTACACTGTGATAGAGTATGAATACCTCTCAGAAAAATATTACAGACTATTTTGAGTGTATATTCACAGGATACACTTCAAGGTCATGATTTACCATTGTAGGAATTTTATATGACAACATTATTCAGCTTGAAAATGATTAATCAATATATATATAATAATTGGTTTATTTACATAATTTAGATTATAGATTTAGCTTTAAGATAAATATTTTATAAGAGTTATTTTTTTTAGTAATAGATGGTCCCAACCCAAGGGGGATTCATCGATGTTTATTGAATTACGCCTGGGCTCCTAAGAGCCTGAGGCGAGGGAAGGGAGGAGGGAGGAGGCATTGAGAAAAGGAGGGGGTTTGCGCGCCAGAGCCGTGCTGCAGTGACAACTGAGCGGGGGAGGGTTGGCGACATAGTGCAGACCTTCAGGGCCATCTCAAAGTGTACCTGAAAGTGGGTGATCATGTGTGGAAGGGTCCACACCTGCTGGTCAAAGGCAGCACTAAGGAAGGAGTTATGGATGGTCCAGATGGCTGTGGCATAGGCGAGGACACGGAGGGGTTGGTGGCAACCAGGCAATGTCTGCTCGAACATGAGGTCTTGCACAGGGTGTCCAGACCAGGGCTGAGCATGGAGGAGCGCGCGGGCCTTTGGCCAAAATGCGGCGACACCTGGACAGGTGAAAAAACGATGGAGGTGGGAGTCAATAGGCTCCACACAGCGGGGGCAGCTTCGGTGCTGGAAGGTAGGGCCAGTCCAGTCCCCTGTCCTGTATGAACAGTGGAGCACCTTCCATAAGGTGTTGGACACCTTTGCTGACAGGATGGGGTAATAGACGTCCTTCCACAATTCCCTAAGGTCAAATCTCACGGAGGGAGGGAGGAGCTCAAGGAGTCTTGGGCGGATGGGAGGACGATCTTGGGGTTGAGGCGAGTTGTGACAACTTGTCCATTGTGCACAATTGCATGGCGATGGGGGCTGAGGCCAGGGCCTTCCCTTCTGTATGGGAAGGCATGGTGGATCCGCGCGCCTACTCGTTTCAGGGCAAGGAGAGCCTGGTTCCAGTAGGGGGATGAGGATGGTTTCAGGCGATGGCCTGGGTGGTTTGTGAGCCACTCCCCTAATGAGGTCAGAGATGCTCTAGGAAGACCCAGAGCTGCTGACACTGACTGGCGGAGGGCGGGCGCCCATTGGGGCATGGGGGTCGCGTCCCAGCAGACAATCGGCCATAGGAACTTCAGGAAGATTGTGGTGGCGTGGGATCGCGTGTCCAGAAGCCCTAGGCCCCCTTCATTGCAGGGTTGGGCAATGGTTGAGAGGGCCATTGGTGGATGGTTTGAGCCCCAGATCCAACAGCGGAGGAGTACATTGAGCCGCGTATAAAAGGCATCTGTGAATGGGCAGACGTGCGCTAGAAATTAGACTTTGGAGAGGAGGAACACATTGGCCATCAGAGCTCGACCCTGGGGGTGATGTGCCGCCGGTTCCAGCTGGCAATCCTGGAGTTAACTGCTGCGAGGAGCAAGTCCTCATTGTCTTTTAGCGCAACTCCTTGTTGGCTGGTGAGAACTCCCAGGTGATGGAAGGTACCGTGCACAGGTTCATTACCAAATGGTGGGGGGAAGGTGGGGAGCCGACCTGTACAACTGTTGTCTTGGAGGTGTTGACCATGGCGTTGGACGCCTTGGTGTACCTCTCAATAGTCACAGCAGCGAGGGCAACATCCCCAGGGCAGCCAAATGCAATGGCAGTGTCATCTGCAAATGCCATGGTGCGTGTGGGGGCTTTACCTGAGACCAGAATACCTGTTAGCTTGTCCTGTAAGGAGGCCAAGAGGGGGTCGAGGGTGATGTTAAAAAGGATAGGGCTCAGGGGGTCCCCTTGCCAGAGACCTTGTCCAACTGGTACTGCCACTGTAAAACCCATTGGCGCCAGGACTCTGGTGTGGAGCTGGTCATAGAACGCTGATATCCAGCGCCTAGCTGCGGGTGGGAGATGGAAGTGGGCCAGGGAAGCATCAATATACTTCCAGGATACCCGATCATATGCTTTCTCCATATCCAGGAGAGCCACAAAGCCATTCACCTTACGAGAGTTAGCAGTCAAAGTTACGTGAAGGTCATTATAGTTGTCCCATAACGACCTCCCCGGAATAAAACCGTGCTGGGATGGGGAGAGGCGAGGTGACACCCATTTGGTGATGCGGTTGGCCAGAAGCTTCGTAAAGAGCTTGTGGTCTGTGTTGATCAACGCTATGGGGCGCTAGTTCGCCAGGTTCTCACGGTCTGACTTCTTGTGAATGAGGGTCGTGATTGAGCCTCTGGAGTCGGGGAGGACCTCGCCATTCACCAAGAGTGCAGCGAAGAGGTCGCGGAGGGTTCTGGCTATCACTGCAGGTTCCATAAGGTACACCTCAAAGGGTATTCCATCTGGGCCTGGGGCTTTAAGCCGTGGGGATTTCAGAAGGGTTTCCATCACCTCCTGGATGGAAATAGGCGCCAGTAGAGCCTCATCAGCCCGTGGGTCAATGGGCGGCTCAGGAGCCCGCCACAGGAAGTCTTGGATGTCCGATGGGTACACCTGGGTGGCATGGAAGAGGCTGGAGTAGAAGCGGTGTAGTTCCTGCGTGATTTCCTCCTTATCTAAAGTGTTTGTAGTGCCAATCTTCAGTGCAGTAATATCCTGCGCTGTTGACCGGGCTTTTTGTTTCTGAAAGAAGCGGGTGGGGCGTTCCCATTGAGCATAGTAACGAGATGTTGTAAAGTTTGCTTCCCATTCTTCCTGCAGTGTGAGCTCCAAGCGGAGTGCTTCCTGCGCCGCTTCCCAGTCTTCCGACCATCTGGGAGAGGGCGAAGGCTGGCAGTTTCGCTCTAGATGTCTGATTCTGGCTTCTGCCCTTTTGACTCTGGCGCGAGCTGCAGTCATCTGGCCTTTTGCACAGTTGTAAGCAATGCGGGTGATGCCCTCCTTGGTCACCGCCCATCTAGCCTTGTGGTCAAGCAAGTGGGGTGGGGGAGGTGAGAGTCTCCCGGATGGTCATAGACAGCTTCTCCTTAGTGAAGGGGTTGTTGAGAAGAGCTGGGGCAACCCTAGGCCAGAACCTACGCGACGGTCTAAGTGTGGTGGTGAGGACAACGATGAGTGACCTGTGATCACTCAGATGGTTGTCACGAGAGATGGGAGAGGAGACGCAGCCAATTAGCAGGGGGCCAATCAGTGCCATATCTATGCGTGACGCTGACTGGAAAGCTCCTCCATCATACTGGATCCTATTCATGCAACCTAGGCCAGACGTGGAGGGTGGAAGCGCATCTATAAAGCCACTCAGGCGAAGGAAATCCTGGAGGCGACTTGATCCAGGGCGTTCCTTTGCTGCAGGGGAGTAAGAGTCACGGACGCGACTTATGGTTGTGTTGAAATCTCCTAAGAGGACTGTATTCCGTAGGAGATTGAGTTGGACGAGCTCTTCCAAGAGCCAATTTTGCTCCTGACCTGCATTAGGCAGGTAGATGCTTGCAGCGAAGAAGGAGAAGTCAGGAGTGGTGAGTTTGGCCAGTATGAGGCGGCCACCTAGATATTGTGAAAAAGAATGGGTTTTAATCTGGGGATTCAAAACAATAAGGGCAGCATGGTTTGTCCAGAAGGAGTTGCCTCCAAACTGTTTATTCCATGCAGATTGTTCGTGGGGGAGGATATGGGGCTCCTGGACAGCAGCGATGTCAATTTGTGCTGACCTGAAGTTGTGGAGGAGGCGGGCTCTCCGTTTAAAGTCCTGCAACCCATTTGCGTTGATGGATTGCAGGGCCAGGGTGCTGCCATGGGGACTCATAGCTGTTCCCCCCATGTCCTGGGGGTTGCCAGCGCTTAACCTGCTGCTGTGAGGCGGCTAGTTTTGAGTCCTTTAGCTTGACTATTAGCTGCAATCCGTGAGGAGCGTCGAGGGTTCTGAGGGGAAGGAGAGGGTGGGGGGGCGGAGGACCCAGTAAGCCAGCCTAGGATGCTGCCCCCGCTCCGTTGCAGGGGAAGGACCTGAGGGTGCTCAATGGTTACCTCCGCGGTATCCCCATTTGATGAGTCTGAGTCCATATTCACTTCCTCCAACACTGCAAAGGATCCGCGCGAAATGGACTGTGGGGTTGGGGTAGGACTCTTTGAGGTGGCACTTCTACCGCAGGCCGCGGGTTGCCAGTCCATGCTGGTGGGCATAGCTCCATTGGGAGCTGAGGGTTGATGTGATAAATCGCTGGTGGAGGTTGGTGGGGGTGCCGCGGAGCCCTGAGCGGGGGTGGCTGACGAGGGGCACCCTGTGGGAGATGCCTTGCGCTTGGTGAGAGAGGGAGTTGACTCTGGGAGATTGGAGGGGGTGCCCACTGGAAGGGGGCATGAGCGCGAAGGTATCCCATACCAATAGTGGGGTTAGCTGTTTCAACTGCTAGGCGTAAGCCTCAGGGGACAGGTCTTGAACGGGAATCCATTGTGTGGGTTGTGGAATTGCTGCTGCAGCCACGTGAAATCGTTTTTGCCTGGTTTAGGCCCCTGGGTGGTGGCTAAGAGGGCTTGTTTTTGAGCTGTGCAGCCACTATACAAGTGTCTAAGGGCGTTACACCATGAACACCGGGGGCGCGCCTGATCAGGGTCGACAAAAAAGATCTCAGGGCATGCCCCAACTACCGCCACACAAGGAATAACCTCAATGTTGCGGGATACAGTGGGGGAGGGGATGAACGACGCCCTAGCAGTGCGAGCTCTTTGAGTGGGAGCATAGTAAGAGGGGACGCTAAAGTCCACTGAAAGAACAGACCCAAACTCCATTAAATCACGATGGAGTGCCAGTTTTAGAGACTCAGGATCAACAGTCGTTGGTAGGTTGGAAAAAGTAACCTATGAAATTTTCTCCAGGTGAGAGCGTGTGCGGGAGATGCAAAGAGATCCACGTGGAATAATGACCTGGAGGGTGGCAGCATGGTCAGCAAGGGCAGCTTCAGTAGAGCCCACATTGATGTAGTGGCCCTCCACTGATTCATGGATGTTGGTGTTAATTGGGAATGTCTCCGAAATCGCTGCAAAATATGAGAAGTAATCCTCTGTATAGAATTCAACAGGGTTATGCCCATAATAAAGGCGAATTGCATGGGAGAGGATTGAGCGAGGTAGAGCTTTTTGAGCTCTAGTTTCGGCCCATTTCTTCTTAACATCAGCAATAAACGCCACTTCACGGGGATCAGCTTTGGGTAGCGTTGGTGCCAGAGGTTTTTGCCACGCCCCAGTGGCTCCTTTGGTACGTTTGTGTTTGCTTTGGGCTGCAATTGCGGATTGAGTGTGAGCTGGTGGTTTGGACAAGTTTGTAAAGTTCCCTTGTTGCTGGAATGTTACAGCAGTTGCTGGCGTCATATTAAATTGAGGGGCAGTTTTTTGGGCCTCGCTAAATTGGGGAGGCCCATCCATATTGGAATTAACTCCAGCCAATTGGGAGGAGGGAGATATTTCATCACCATCCCAATCTATTTGGGTAAATTCAGCCTGAGTATTTGCTGTGATTTCGTGGGCAAAACTCACTGGCTGATTGGTAAATTGGTCGTTTTCAGCATATGGAGATAAAGTGCCGACTTGAGAAGTGCCAATTATGGGGTTTAAATAGGATGGGTGAGATTGGAACTGGTGTGAAGTTCTAAAATATGAACCATTTAAAACCCCATTGGGAAGAGTAAATTGTCCCAATTTGGTGCTTAGTGAACCAGAATGTGTGGCTAATCCAACCTTATATCCAGGTTTTGGGGGCCAGGTGACTGTTGGGCCTCGCTAAATTGGGGAGGCCCATCCAGATTGGAATTAACTCCAGCCAATTGGGAGGAGGGCGATGTTTCATCACCATCCCAATCTATTTGGGTAAATTCAGCCCGAGTATTTGCTGTGATTTCATGGGCAAAACTCACTGGATGATTGGTGAACTGGTCGTTTTCAGCATATGGAGATAAAGTGCTGACTTGAGAAGTGCCAAAACGGGGTTTAAATGGGACGGGTGAGATTGGAACTGGTGTGAAGTTCCAAAATCAGAACCATTTAAATCCTCATTGGGAAGAGTAGATTGTCCCAATTTGGTGCTTAGTGAACCAGAATGTGCGGCTAATCTAACCTTACATCTGAGGGTTTGGGGGCCAGGTAGCTGGGTATCGCCCCTCATGGAGGGAGCCAGAAACACGGCGTCAGCAATAATAGATGGGGCTGAATTAGCTGACACAATGGGGGAGGTGAATGCCTGGATGGGCTGAGTTGCATTCAACTGAGCAGACGCCATTAAAACAGCGTGGGTGATGGCCTCCTTGGTTGGAGGGGGCCCAGCGGGTTGGTGGGAGGCAGCGCACACAGAGCTGTTAGGCGTGCAGGTTGCAGAAGTGCGATCAGGTGAACTGGCGCTAGTTGAAGTAGCTCCAGGTTGGGGGGTGGTGCCTGCTTTCATGGCTGCTGCTTGAGAGCGGGTGATTCTGGTTGACCCTGAGGTGGGTAAACGAGGGTTTTCTTCGTTTGAGGGGTGGTGCTGGCTCGTTTGGCATAGCCTGCGGGTTCTTTTGCGGGGTTTCCCACCATATTTGCTAATAGTTTTCGTAAATCTCTTTAGTGGAGCTAAATTTCAGGCTGAATTGATTTTCGAAAAGTGATGCTTAGCAGAAAGAGATTTTTAATTAATTACAGTTATTTGTTTGTTTATAATTACTGATTGAATGATTAATCATATTTTATAAAGATGTGCTCTGATGATAGTTACATTTGAAATTTTTTCAGGGATTGTTTCTGAAAATGGTAATGAGTAAGTTAGCTCAAAATGGGCACCTACTCTTGGAAAATTGATTGGCTATAATAGCTGATGTGATTTCTAATTTTAATGGGACTTGATCATGCTATATTTATGAAAATCAGCTGGTACTTCTGATATCAAACCAATACATCTTTTGTTGGTTAGGCATGACAAAATAATTGTTATTGCCATGATTGTAATATCACATATCTTCTTATGCTCTCACCTATAATGATTATCTAATTCTATATAACTAAAAATGATTCTGTTCATTTGTTAAGATTAATGAAATCTATACTATTAATCTAATTGTGATGAACTTTGGTGAGTTATGGTGAAGATGTCTGTGAAGTTTATTAATAATAAAGATAAATATAAATATAGTGAAAATTCTCTATTTTAGGATCTTCTTTCCACTTGACATCAATTTTGAGCAATTTTAGAAAACAAGTCAATTCTCCACCACCGTCTCACCGCACCAACCTCCAAATTTATGTCCTCATATCCACCACCTGCTAGCGTTTACCACCCAGTAGGCAAACGCATGTGGACTGGCTCATCCAGTCTGCCAAATACATCTGGCTGCTATGTCCCCCAAGGACTTAGACTCCACATCGCACAAGCCCACCCAACTCACCCCCACCCCCCAGACCTACCCTGAATCCAATATTTGCTTTTGCCTCTGCGTCAAGTACAAATGTCTCTTCACATATACTGACAAAGCTATAATTGAGCTGGCAGCGGCCACCTTTGCACCAGCAAGGTTTATTGACTTCTGCCCATACAAGGACTTTTTCAATATTGGATTCCCTACCAATGAGGCTGAAGCCACTGCAGTAGCTATGACATTAATTTATAAAAATACCCCATCACCATCACCCAAATACGCTCCAGATGATATCAAACTTGTGATAACCTTTGTCAAACTACCCTCACACCTTTTCCCTTAAACACTCTATAAGGAATTGATGTCTGGGCTGTCCACATACAGCAAAAACCCTATCCTCCAAAAAATTGCCCCAAGTGGTGCTGAACGCCTTGGGGCACCTCAGGCAATGGCCACCATTACCTTACCAGCTGAACATAGCCCAACCCATCCCACCGCATGCCTATATCCCATCCACACCTGACCATTTATTTTGGGCTCGCACTGACAACAGTCACAAAATTTGACCCCTCTGCTATGAATTGGACCACACCAAAAAGGCATGTCATATAATTCACACCCTGCAAACACGGTTAACACCACCCATGAGGCCACACCAACAGCGTTTGAGTGGGGATTTTGGCTGCCTCCACCCCACAGGCCATTCACTCAAATCAGAAGCAAAATCTAGCGCCTCAAACCCAAGATGGCCAATCCACACCCATGCCAACTAATTAGGTGCAGGATTGGACCACTATTCAATATAGAAAATCACCCACCCCAAAACCTAACAACCCAAAATCACCTACCAAAATACCTTCCCAAATCAACCAAAATTCCTGAAAATTATTGGAGGAAGTAACCAAAACTGGTGAAATTGTCCCGCCACCGAGTTACCCAATTGAATTAACACCTTAACTAAATTTAGACGTTGATACCCAGCCCTGACCAATAGATATGTCCTCAAACCCAGATCCTTTTTCCAAAGCAACCACAACCTTGCTACAGTCATGGGGCCTGCACCCACTAATCACCATTTTCACATACTGTGTGCAAAATCTGTCATGGAATTTAAAAAAGGGCTGCACACCCCTTGTTCCCCTCCAATTTATCAAATACCCCAAAAGAGGAAATCCAACGAATCACAGAACTGCCACCACTGTTGTCAAGCATTTCGCTGATCTGGCAGAATTTTCCCCGTCCAAATGCACCACAAGAGCAGATACTATAGAGTTAGAGCTACTTCTCGACGCTTGCATCCAGGCTGAACACCATGTTGCCAAACTCATATAGCCTTTAATTTAGGCACAAATTGTTGATTTAAACAACTATCTACTCCACCTTGACCCTCATCCTGCAGATGCCCCAACCCCCTTACTTTCAGCATTAATCCACCTCTACAATGCTGAGCCTGATGATAACCCGCCCAATCCCCTCTCCCCCTCTGCTATGATGGGATAAACAGCTTGCCACTATGCCACCTGGTAGGTAATTTTCTCATTTCATTTTGTGTTTTGCTGCCCAAAAAGGGCAGTCAATTCATCTATTTATTATAAGTTGGTTTAGTTTTGGAGCTTCAGTTTTATTATTATCTGCCTCCTGGTTGGCTTGCCTCACTTAAATACATATTTATATAGTAAAATAAAAAATTTTATATATAACAAGTGAAAATCCTTTAAGTTTAATGTTATTTGCTATAATTTTATGATTAAGCAGTTTGGTATTCAGTTGACTCAATAGTTTTTGGGTTTGCCAAGCAGTTGGTAGTTTTAAGTTGATTATATCTTGATAGTTTCAGTAAGTGACTAGTGATTGGTTAATTTGATAAGTTAATTGGTTTTATAAGTTGTTGGTGGCATTTTGTTGTTTCAATAAGTTTAGTTTGGTCTAATCAAGCAGACGGTGATTGGTTAATATGATAGGTTAATTTTTTATCTAGTAATTTAGTGGTTTACCTATAATATAAAATCTAAAATAATAATTTGAACCGTTGTATATTAACCTTGAGCAAAGCTGGGTAGTACTATTATCTACCTATAAAATAGAAATTTAATTTAATTTTCGAAATCATCTGTTTATTAAACCTGAGCAACGCTGGGTAACATTACTAATATCTAGTTAATTTAATAGTTTCAGCTGGTTTTAACTAAGACTGAGTGATTGGTGGTTTTTGCTGATTTTAATAGGTTAATTAGTTTATGCTATGGTTGATGGAATTTGTTCAAATCAAAAAGTTCAATGGGTTTGGCTGAGTGGTTGGTGGTTATCTACTTAATAAAACACATTTACTGACGTAAAGACAGACAGACTGTCATCTGAAACATTTGAGTCTGATAGGTTTGATCTATTTGAGCGAGTGAGTGTGAATTGGTGAATATTATCTAGTAATTAACTAAATTGCTTACCTGAAATTTAGCAAGTCTGATGGGTTCAATCTATTTGGGCAAGTGGGTGAGAATTAGCAAATATTAGCAAATAATTCACTAAATTGCCCACCAAAAACTAAACTGAAATTAATATTAGAGTTTTAGGTGTATTATGATTATTAAGTAGATTTAGGATAACCAGAGATTAGCCACAAGGGCAATAGCAAAGCTGATAGTCCAAGTGGCTCAAGAGTAGTGCTGGCACAGCCTTTAGCCCGTCAGAGCTCATAAATAAATCTGAGAAACGCCAGGTAAATCCGCTAGTCTATAATAATCTACTTAATAAACACATTCATTGACTGACTGAATGAAAGACTGATGTACTGACTGACTGACATATGAAACCTTGAGTCTGATAATTAAATCTATCAGTGTAAGTGGGTGAGAATTGGCAAATAATATTGAATCCTAAACTCGCAAGTCTGATAGGTTCAATCTACTTGGGTGAGTGGACAAGAAATGGCAAATATTATCTGATAATTCACCAAATTGCTCCCCTGAAACTAAGCAAAAATCAGTATTAGAGCTTTAAGTAGATTAAGTAAAGTTTGGTAGAGCATGGACTCTATAGAACTGCCTACCCAAGTTTGATCATGGTAGATGAACTTTGGGTAGGGGACAATTTTTGACTGAATTGGCATTGCGCACCAATATCTCAAACTGAGATAGCAAATAGAAAGGCAGTCCATAGAGTTCCTGGCTTATCATACACTGCGCATGGAGGTTTACTAGGTTTTATCATCCTTTCCTAATTCTTTGATTCCCTTATTTGGTTAATTATCATCCCCAGGTTGGCCCACCTCAAATAAAAATTTAAAAATAAAATAGTATAATCATCTTACCAGCCACAAGGGCAACAGCAAAGCTGTTAGTCATTTAGCTCAAGAGTAGCACTGGTACAGCTTTAGGCAGTCAGTGTTATCTTATCTGATAAACTTTAATTACTGTAGAAAAACATGGGTATCTGGATGTTAGGTTATTATAATTTAGAAACCTGCCTAATTTTGGTTCCCCTAATTATCAAAATACTTTTAGAAGTTAAGTAGAAGTTTATTTAGTAGTTTGGAATACATGTCACATACAAAACGATTTTAAATATAGAAAGATGTTTTGGGTATCAGTTTGGTGTTATTTAATAGATTTTTTGTTTGGCCAAATGGTTGATGGCTTTTGGTCAAATTTATAGGATACAGTTTAGTTTTGAAAGACGATAGTTATTGGTTAATTTGATAAGTTCATTTAGGTTTAGCCAATTATTTGGTGGTTTTTGATTAATTTTATTGAGCAGTTAGATTTGGCTGAATGGTTATTATTATATATAATATAAGGTCTAGATTGATAAATTTGAATATCTGAAATTCTATAGACACCATATTCAAGCATGGGTCTTAAATGCTAGTCTACTTAATAAAACACATTTACTAACATACTGACTAACTGACATCTTAAACCATTGAGTCTAATAAGTTCAATTGATCTAAGCAATTGGATGAGAACTTGCAAATATTATCAAATCTGAAACTATCAAGTCTAATAGGTTTAATCTAATTGTGCGAGTATAGGAGAATTGAATAATATTAGCTATAATTCACCAAATTGCTCACCTGAAACTAACTAAGTCTGATAGTCTCAATCTATTTTGGGTGAGTGGGTGAGAATTAATGAATATTAATGAATAATCCAACAAATAGAAAACCTGAAACATAATAAAATTAAAGTTAAAATCTAAGTAGATTGTTATAGACTAATAAGTAGATTTAGAATATCCAGCTCACCAGCCACGAGGGCAACAGCAAAACTGTTAGTCCAAGTGGCTCAAGCATAGTGCTGGTGCAGACTTTAGGCTTTCAGTGTGAGCTCATAATGAACCCAAGCAACACCAGGTAACTCCACTATTATAAACGTGTGCTTTATTTATTCAATGCAAGCTGACCAGGGGATGAACATTACCAAAACTAAAGCTAAACTAAAAACTAACGTAACTAATTGGTTCAAATAAAACGCCCTAATGAGCGGATTGAGTGAAATGCTTCAAAAAACAACCAACCAGGTGGGCAGTGGAAACTGATTATCCCTCTGTGGTGGAAGGGGAGGGGGGTCATCTTCAGCAGCATCTTTGGCAGCAGCTTCTTCCTCCCATAGTATAGTGCATGTCATGGCAGACAGTAATGGCGTTGGGGCATCTGTGGCATGGGGTTCAATATCTCTAATAATTGGGAAATCATGGAAATTGCCAGCTAGGTAAATAGCACTGAGATATTAAGTTAAAGCTTTTTCAGCTCTAATATGGGCATTTGGGAGAAAAAAGAACATGACAATGTTGGTCCAGGTTATTTTTGCCTTTGGATTCTGTGCTATAGTTGCCACGTTCTGGATAGCATCATTAACGTTTTTGTGTAGCATGTTCACTGGGATTTTACTTTTTGGGGTGAGGGTTGTGGGGATAACAGGAGGTGGAATTTCTCCTGTGAGCATCACTACTGATTTAGCAACAGCTTTACGAAGGGGATGATAATCTGGTGTTGCAGCTGCTTCAAATGCAAGCTGGTGATCACTGCGAAATGATTCAGCGTTTGGCTGTGGGGTATACAGTTGAGGGGGTATCTGGCGTCCCATTCTGCATTAACAAACCGCTCAACTTGCAGAGATGGTTCTTCAATGAGCTTACCTGATTCGTCAATTTCAGCCAATAACTCCCATGGGTTTTGGTTAGAATGGGATTGGGGAATCAGCATACAGTTGAGGTTTGGTTGATTCATTTGAGGAAGCATGGGATCAAACTGGGATCCAATCCAATGATTGATTGGAGGAATTAATTGTGGCATTGGGGCGAGGAGGAGGCTGATTGGTTGCTGCAGGTGCAGCTGCAGCTTCCAGTTTTAGGGGTGGGGGAGGTAGGATGTGCCCCATACCAGAACTTGTACAGGGAGGGCAGCGGATTGGAGGTTGATGGACAAGTTGTCAAATCTATTGGAAGTGTTTAAGGAGGGGCACTTGCATTTTGAGTGGTTCAACTCAAAATATGATGGATAGATCGTCCACCTGCCCTCAATGTGGGCCTAAAACAGATGGTCAGGCACTGAGAGAATAACGGTGTGCAGCGGAATTAACACAGAAATTCTATAAAAATTCAGGGCTGATTGTGGCATATGCCCAAGGCCTAGTGAGTTGTATGGCCCATTTCAGGAGCACAAATTGTAAGATGGGGTTGCATAGGCTACTAAACCGTCCATCAGTTCATGGTGGAGCACTTCAGGGGGAGGTGAGTGGGCAAACCAGCAAACTGAACCACCAAAGTGGTGTTTGCAGGGAGCCAGGTCTGAGTTGTGGGGAGAGGGGTGCCCTGGAATACCAGGGGCAAAGTTGCTGCAGTGGCAGCGTCAGCTTCACAGGTGAAGCCAAGGTCAAAATAACCCTTGTAGGGGCTGAAATCTATAAATCTGGCGGGTGTCATCACCGCCTGTGCCATTTCAATAATGGCTTAGTCGTGGTATGGGAATAGTTTCACATATTTGACCCTTAGGCTGTAGAGCATGTTGCTCCGGGGGAGCACCAGGGGGCAGCAAGATACCACTTGGGTATGAGCAAGGTGGGCGTCGAGGTCCCTAGGAGGAACAAATCATCCCATAAGTTTGGAATGACTGGGTGATCCAGTCCTAGCGCAATTTCCTGCCAGAATGAAAACGGTGAGGGAGTTTCGCCACTGCCCCCACGCTGGAGCAGCCAGCGGAGAATCCAAGGACATTGGAGCGAAACTAAGATGGGTGAATTCAAATTTGTTCTATTAATTCATGTAATTTTTCTCAGAAAGTTATGCCAAATGGAAAAAAGTTATTAATGTGTGCCTTTTATTTAACTGAGGTAAGCTGACCAGGGGACAGACATTACCGAATATATGTGAAACTAAGAGAATAACTAAGAAATATAAAAATTGGGCACCCCAGGGTACTCAAGTTACCCCTGTTGCCAGCGGGACTGCCAGGTATGGGGGGGTTGGTGCACTACTCCGAGGGGGTTTCCCCTGCTATGGAGCAGGTGTGAAGGAAAGGGTCTGTGTGGAGAAACCAGAGTGGGAACCATGATTCTATGAGCGCTTTTTGTTTTGGTCTCATATATCCATAGAGCCAGGCTTGGAAGTGCTCTAATAAGTGGAAATGGAATCTGTTAATAATCCCATGAATGGTTGGGACCGTGCCCTTGAACGCATCTAATGCAATTGTGTGTATTGTCCACATTGCAATAGTATTAGGGAGCGGAGGGTAGATGGGATTGGTGACTTGATCTGGAGCGCGAAGATACTCTTTGATATCGAGAATTTCTGTTCGTTTTGAATCTTGAGCAGGCGTGCGACTTCCTGCCATATAGCTTTGGTTGGGGGGCATGTTTCTAGGCGGTGATGTAGGGATCCCTCCCCTCCACATACTGCACATGTTTTGTGGAGAAAGGTTGGAGCTGTCGCCATCCTATAAGTCCTTCTCAAACAGCGCCAGGCGTTTGCTCTTATCCTTGGTTGTAGGAGTGGGTGGTGTGTCATTTTCCACATTGCTTTCTGTGTGGTTAAATCATAGGGAATGTCCAGAATATCTAGGTATTCTGTCCTAGCTATGCTTGGGGTTGTTGCGAGCATATCCCTCTGGGGGTGGTTTTCTGGGTTTCTCAATTTGAATTGGGGGCTGGGTCGTCCCCTTCCCTGTATAGTACCCATGTTCTCTATGGTCCATCCCATATGGCGGATAGTTAGGAGGATATGTTTGAAATGAGGGGAGGTTCCATGTGGACCCGTTGCAGTAGGGTTCTTGGCAAGGTATGAAAGTAGTCTGGGTGGACTATGTGGGTTGATTAATTTGAGCGCCTGTGTAAAGTTAGTCCTTGCTGCTCTGGACCAATGTTGTTGCTGGAGGTCTGGAGCAAGGATTTCCTTTATTCAGGTACCTAGGATGTGATTGGCATGGCTCTCAAAATCTATTAGTCCCATGTCTCCGCTTGAGTGTGGGCCAAATAGTGTTTCCATCCGTATAGGAGGGTGAGAGCCAGGCCACAGCCAGCCCTGGATAAGCGCGCGAATTGAGGTTATAAAGGTAGGTGAGAAGGCTATCGCATGGGCCTGGTACCACAGTATTGGGAGGATGAGCGAGTTAGCAACTGTAACTCGTCCTGTTAGTCCTGGGATCTTCCCTTGAGGGAAGCGACGCGTTTGGATACCCGTTGTAGCAGGTTACTTTCCATTTTCTCATTAGCATATCCCCCTGATTCTAGCCAGATTCCAAGGTGTCAGACAGGAGTGTTGGTGGGAGGTGTTGCAAAGGGTAATATAATTGGGTTTTTTCTTCGAGTGTTGGTGTGAGGTTCTGATGTTGTGGCCCAATTATTTGTGTATTTGCCTAAGAGGATGATTTCTGTCTTCCTTTTGTTGAGCGATGCATTGCTCACCTTGGAGTATTCCTCTAGAGTGTGTTCCAGCTGTCAGGCATCTTCATTGTTTGCTATACCTGCTACGCAGTCATCTGCAAAGGCCAGTATCTTGACTGTTGGTTGTCCTTGTGCGGTTATCCCCATGAGACGTGAGCCAGTTAATCGGAGGAGCGGGTTAAAGCTGAAATTGTATAGCAGTGGGCTGAGGGGATCCCCTTGTTTGAGCCCTCTGTGTGGTTTGATATTGTTTGTTAGGAATCCAGGGCCACATACAGCCATGCTTGCAGATTCTGTTAGGAGCATCGACCATTTTATGAATTTTGGTGGGAATTTGAAGGCATGTAGACATTCTTTAAGGTATGGACAGCTAACACGGTCATACGCCTTTTCCTGATCCAAGAAGACCAGGGCACTAGTTGCTTTGGATTGGCAAATGTTTGCAACAGGGTGTATGTTGTTCCAGATTGATCTCCCTGGTATAAACCCAAACTGGTTGGGTGATAGGGCGTCAGATGCAATTGCGCCTAATCTAGCTGCTATAATTTTTGTTAGTATTTTTGTGTCAGTGTTGGAGAGTGCAATTGGGCGCCAGTTGGCCAGGTCCAACTTGTCACCCTTTTTATACAAGGTTATAACGTAGGATTCATGGTCTCCTGGTAATAGGCGTGTTTCCAACAAACTCTGGTTCATTGATGCCAATAGGAGGGGGGCGATTTGTTGAATATATTTTTTGTAAAATTCGTAGGGTATCCCATCAGGCCCTGGGCATTTCCTACGTGGTGCACCGCGAATTGTTTCCCAAAGCTCCTCCCGTGTGATAAGGGATAGTATATTGTAATTTGGTGGTGTACTTTGTATCTTGGCAGTTTTAATAAATTCTTTAATTTTTTGTGGATCTGTTGGCATATTGAGATATAATTCGGTGTAATAGCGGTGTACTTCCGCCTTGACCTCCTCAGGGTCAGTTGCCACAGTGCCGTTGGTCTTGCGGACCTGTGTGCACGTGGGCTGGTTTATGCGGGAGTGAAATTGGCAGAAAAAGTATGTCAAACAGGTTTCACCTTCCTTTATGAACTTACCTTTGTTCAATACTTTATTTCTGTGTTGGTGTTCAAAGATGAGATTGTTAAGTCAGGCTGAAATTTCTGCCCATTTGCATCCCCAATTAGAGCTATAGCCAGATCTCAGAGTATTTATTTCCAGGTGGTCTAGTTCTGCCAAGGTACGCTTGATTGTGGCTGTGTCCGCGGTGTACTTGCGTGATGCAATATGTCGGGTTTTGTTGATTAAATCATTTTTGAAATTTTCCCATGTTCTGATGGGATCCAAAGTGAATGGGGCTGTGAATTCTGGGTTTGTAGCCTTGTTTTCAACCCAGTCAGATATCTCAGGCAATCTTATATTTTCTGGGTGAAGCTTTCTCCAAGGCGACACCTGTGTGTGGGATTGGGTTGGCGCTAACTGCACCATAACTAATCGGTGATCAGAAAAATTGATCTTTTTTGTTGTAAATTTGGAGATTCTTGAGTGGTGGGATTGTGGGATGAGGATGTGGTCAATACGACTCATTGATATGAGCAGTCCCTCACATATGTTGGGTCTTGTCATATGGGGAAGGATTAATGAATTGGGAGGAAGAGCATCCTGTAAGCCAATAAATGCCTTCATTGTGCGATATTTAATGTGTCCAGGTGGGTATCCCCTAGGATTAGGCCATCAATCTGTATTGGGGTTATCCCAGCAGTTGAAATCGCCTAACATGATGATATCTGGTGGGAGGGTGAGGGTAGAAAACATTTCAAAAAAAAATTTTCTCTCAGTTGCAGTGCACGGTGCATAGATACATGCTAACAAAATTATTTCATCTTGGCATGTGATTGTTGCTACCAGGACTCGACCCGTGCAAGTGTGATGATGAATTTGTAATTTTAAATTTTTTGTTGTTTTGGACTATCACCCCACAGTGAGATGTCCATACTGATTGTGATGGTGCGACCCTGGTTGACCAGGATTCTTCTTCCCCTTGTAGGCAGTGGGTTTCTTGGATGGCCAAGATGTCTACAAGAGGTTTTTTGCAGGAATGCCAGCTTTTTGGCTTGGGATGTATATGCCCTGGCTCCTGCGATATTTAACATCCCTATTGACACTGAGGTGCCCGTGGCGCCTCAGGAGCAGTTGGGAGGACCCTAGGGTCCTATCCCACCACAGCTCATTTTGGCCATGCTCCGCTTCTGTACTCCAACTCTTTCACTGCCATTGTTGGTTCCCTTGATCTGACCCAATGATTCAAGGGAATTGCGGTTTTTTGCATTTGCATCAACTTTTCCTGCACAGGTCTCATGTTGATGTGATGCGGGTTGTTGATTAATTTATATTTTTGAGGTTCAACTTTGTTGCATTGTGCACCGCATTTTCACCCAAATTGCGGTTGCATTGTTCCTCAGTATGTGCATGACTGATGACGCTTTGTGGCTCAGTCTGGTTACTGTGAAAATTTTCGACCCGAGCATATTGTTCTGAATAGTTGCTTCGGTGAATATCTGAAATATCCTCCTGAATTTGTCCGTGGTTAATGGCGGATTCCGCGTGTGCCGCCGCTTCAGCCGCTGCTCTCTTGCGGGATTTTTGTGCTGCTTTACGCTGTTTACTTGTAACTGGGTCCACGATGGAGTATAGTCCATCTTCACCCCAGCGGAATGGGTGGTGGCCATCAGTCATTTTGGCGAAGTTTTTATTATCTTCGTCCATAGCTTCTTCACAAAAACTATTTTCCATTAAGCCCTCTTTTACAGGGCATGCATGTTCCTTGTGGCTCAGTGAGCCACAGTGGTTGCAAATGGGTGGTGCGCGTTCCAGTGTAACTCAGAATGCAGCTGACTGGCCCCCATCTGCAAAGTGAAATTCTGCTGCGTGGGGAATTCTGGATAAATCCTCTTCCACTTCTGGGAAGGGGTTGATTACAGCAATAGCATTGCTTGTGCATAGGTCGGGCATTAAGCGAAATCGCTGTAATTCAAGTTGTTGGATTTCTCTGTAGGCCACAAGACCTTTGCGGAGCTCCTCCTCAATTACCTTATGAGGAAGGTTGGTGGGGAGTGAGTCAAAGGAGATATACAAAGTTTTTGCTTTGTTCCATCTGGTGCGCGCAGTGCGCACAATTTTTTTGCCCTCAGGGAGGGCAATTTCCACGCAGATTTTTGCTGCGGCATCAGCTTCATCAGCTGTTTCAAAACCAATATTGATCCAGCCGCGGCCCATGTTATTGGTGGCTACGTACACCGCGTGAGGGCTAAGTGAGGGCTGTGCCTCACATGTTTTCTCCCACAGGGTTGGTGACTCATCCCCAAGGAAGAGTCTGATCCCATGTTCCACCTTTGACAAAGGTTGGTTGAATTAAATGTACATGTATTGCGCGTGCTTTACAGTAAATACCATAAACCCAGATGGTGTCTGAGTTTGCGACTTCTTTGCAGATTGGGTTCCTGGTCCTCCTCCAGGGCGTTCCTTGCCCTTAGTTGCACCATTAAGCGCACCGCTTGCCACGACACTCGCCCATGTTGTATTATTTTTGTTATTAAAGTCGCCCATCTTTCCTGTGTATGATTATCCAAATTTGCTGTTTGAATCAAATCGTAGTAACTAAAGTGATTGTTACGAGAAAGAAAAGCCTATTAATGTGTGCCTTCTCTTTTCTTTCTTTTCCATTAAAACAGACTTAGCCACAGCAACGCATGACTGAGTACACCTATTTATTAGTAAAACAAAACCTTAAAAATATCTTTAATTATTTTTTACTTCCAGTTGAGGGTATCATTTACCATTTACCTTTTAAGTGTCAGTTTCCAGACTGAGCTAAAGTCTCTTTTTTGTCAGTATTTTCCAGAGTAGGGCCAAAGTTACACAATAATAGGAACTTGAATAGGCTAGTTATTGTCATACAACTAGAAAGTCTATATATTGATTAAAGAACCATCAGTTAAACAAACTTATTCATAGTAGAGACCCCGCAGTTTTTACATTTAGTGCTCACTGAAAAGGGTGTTGAGTTTTACCAAAATTAAGAACGAGAAATTAATACACTATAATGGAGCATACAAATAATCAGTAGGAAGGATCACAAGCCACCAGCCAAGATAATAACATTCACTAAGAGGCTGGTATGCTGGTGGATTCTAAAATACTCATCTATCAGAAATCAGAGTCAACAAGATGGCAGTTTTTATCTACAAGCCACTCTTGGAGAAAATAAGAGATAGTTTGACTGCAGTGAATGAAATATTGATGTGTGGATTTTAATTTTGCCTGGTGATAATTTGGATCTAAGCTTTGGGCTCTGCCACCATACAACAATCAATAGGAGCAAAGATAACACTTTGAATATTACTTACATATTGTAGGGCTTCCTTTTAAGCCCGATGGTTTGCCCAAGAAGTCTGACAGTCAATACTTGAGGCTGACTAAGTCACATGACAAGTATATTTTTATTTTAAAAGGGTGGAAAGTCACTGCTTATGACCCATCAGCTAGAGTATCCATCCATTGGTAAATATGGAGAAACGGATTTATTAAAGTCAAGTAAATAACAAGATATAGAAAAAATGATGAATTTTATTATAGTGTAAATCAGGGGTTTTTATATGTCACAATTAAAAATATTAACCACAAAAAATACTAATGAAAAGCTTTTCTTTCCCGTTATTATCACTTTTAGTAACATGATTCTATGCAATTTCTCTGAGATTGACAATCAACCTGGAATATGAGCAAATTTGTCCGCAACAATACAAGTTGGGCAAAAGTGGCCAGCATGAAAGGCCCAAAGCCCTCCCAACCCACTGGGGAAAAACGCCCCAGCGGAATGTTGACACACCCTCCCACCAAAAAGGGTGAGTACAGCGCCTGCACCCAGAGTTTTGCAATTCCTGCAAAAAATGGGCGCATATACCAAAATTGAACACTCCCAACCCTTGTCCTCCCTTGAGCATGGCCTTAGAATTATGGTCAGCGATACTTCCCTTGAATCATGGGAAAAAATGGGGGAGGCCTTCTCCTGCGACTTTCCCAAACACCATCTCAGTAAATTACAAAAATCTACACAGAGGATGGGTGGACGTCAGGTTCATGTCTGTGGAAGAAGTGGTGGATGCAGCAAAAATTAAATTCTCCATAAAAATCAACAATGAAGACTGCACCATCCGCATGGTGCGCATGTGATGGAATGAGGCAAATGACCTATTCATCATATTTGACTGACTCCTGAGCACCGTGCACCATAATATCCTCACAGATGAACTCCGCGGGGGCCTCAAAGGTTATGGAGTTATCAAACAGTTTGAATTTGAAAAATTCCCCCTCCTGCCCCACCTGTGCACAGGAAAGGCAATAGCCATTATTGAACCAGATCAGGACGTGGCAGAGGATATCACCCTCATTCCCCGCATGGTGACCATCAACCTCCCCAATGGCAGCATATCTCGCCCCTTCCATATCACACCAGAACACACCCCACCTATCTGCGAATTCTGCTCAGCAATAGGCCACAAAGACCATGCATGCCCCGTCAAGTGTGGGATTGAAGCACCGGAATTTTGTGAGGACAATATGGATGAAACAAGCCCAACTTTTGGCAAAATTAAGGACTCCACTTTTGCCTTCTATTGGGGTGAAAGAGCCAATATTGCTTTGGTTGAGCCCATCTCATGCAAGGACTGCCGTCGCGCACAGACCTGCCCACAAGCAGGCCGCGAATTCCGCTGAGACCCAAACTCACACCACAATTTCCATGGAACAAATTCAGGCGGATGCCATGGCAGCACAGCGGAATAACCAATCAGATCCTCCACATAAAACCCAACACAACCAAAATGATGAAATTTTTGGACACAACCAATCAAACACCTCCAACCAAGTGGGAGCAGATCCACATTGCACCACTGGGGATCCTCCCAGCCAATCACATGTGATAGGCGATGATATGGAAGACCACTTCAGCCAATCACAATGTGACAACACCTATGCACAAGACCCAACCACCCCAACTCCTAGTTTCTGCCCATCAAACCCACAGGCAAATGGCAAAAAAATTTTTTAATGAGGCAAAAGCCAACCCACGCCAGACCCAAAATCCACGGAGTAATCCAAGCCAGAAGAAACTGAACAATGCCAGCACCAAGGCCGCTGACCAACACACTGGAACAAATCTGGCTAGTTGACCCCATACTCGCAGTATGACTCATGATAAGGAACTGGGTGACCTCAGTGGGTCACCCCAGCGTTCCTGATGTGTGGACTACCGCAATCAACATAGGGACGCTCAACATCGTGGGAGCCAAGGCCCCCACATCCTGGGCCAAAAAAATGGCTTTCCTGCACAATATCCCCGTGGACATCTTGGCCATCCAAGAACCCCACTGTCCACTGGGGGAGGAGGAGTCATGGTCAACCATGCTCCTTCCAGCAAAATCCTTTTGGACACACCATTGTGGGATGGTAATTCAAACAAACTGTAACCCTCCAGTAAAAATCCAAAGCACATCCTCCCACCTGGAGGGATGGCTGCTCCTAGTGAACCTTGAGTGGAATGGAGAGAATTTTGCTGTGGCGTGTGTGTATGCCCCAAATGATCCAAATGACCGCCAAAAATTCTTTTCTGATATCCTCTCAATCCATTTCTCTGAGGCAACATTTTTTGCAGGAGATTTCAACTGCTGGCTTAACACCAATACTGACTGCTGGCCCAAGTCTAGGGCTATACCCCGCGGCCACACAGAACTATGCATACTAAAGGCAACGTTGGGCCTATGTGACACCATTCCCAAACAAGCCCCCACCCTGGCCAACATGACGAGGCCCCACCACAACAATAACCAGCTGGTCTCAATGACCTGGATTGACCTGATGCTCGCCCCTGTAGACTTCTGGCACTGAGTATCAAACTTTACAACAACAATTATCCCTTTCTCTGACCATCAAATGGTCTCAATAGTGATATCATCCTCAGAAAAATATGAAAAACCACCAACCTGGCACAGAGTTCACCTGAGCACCATCCACCTTCTGGAGCTTAAACTTTGGATTGAGATGGTGCTAACAACACAGCAAGAAAGACAAACACCTGATGGGAATCCTATCGCTGAGTGGGAAATATTCAAGGCTCATGCAACCAAGAAAGCCTGCCACCTAAACTCCAGAAAAACAGCTGCAATGTCCGCGACAATCAACAAGGCTATCAGACAGCTTCAACACTTAGAAAACAACACACCTCATGAGGGATACACCCCCCAATGGGGCCGCCTGTGGTTCCAGCTATTGACACAGGTAAACTCCCTCTTTAGGAAACACCAGCATTACACTGAAGTATGCTATAAATCAAAATACATTTTATCTGGAGAAACTCACATGGCCCAATTTTTCCGCCATTTTAAACCAATTTCAACATCGGCGACCTGCACACAGGTCCGCCGAGCAGATGACACAATGGCATCTACACCATCGGAAATATCAGCTGAATTACACCAATTTTACACTGACCTGTACATGGCGGATTTTGCATCACCTAACAAAATTGAAAAATTTCTATCATCCGCTAATATTGATACTATAGCTGGCCAACCAGACCTTGCAGCACCCATAACTAAAGATGAACTATGGGAGATAATAAGATCAACCCCACGCAACAAGTGCCCTGGGCCTGATGGCCTTCCATATGAATTTTTCAAAAAATATTTTAAACATATCGCACCAATACTACTGGCAACTATGAATAAGTGCCTGGAAGACACATCCCTTCTACCTGGTGGCCAAGACGCATATGTGGTCACACTATTCAAAAAAGGAGACCAGGCAGATCTAAACAACTGGCGCCCAATTGCTCTCACCAATACTGACACTAAAATACTAACTAAAATTTTAGCCAAACGTCTGGGTTGCATTGCTCAGACAACCCTCTCCCCCATCAATTTGGATTCATCCCAAATCGCTCAATTTGGGATAATATCCACACAATTGCCAACATCTGCCAAGCTAATCCCACAGGTGCCCTTGCTTTCCTGGACCAAAAGAAAGCATATGACCGAGTACACTGGGGATACCTAGAACAATGTCTGAAGGCTTTCAACCTACCACCCCGCTTTATAAACTGGGCGCTCCTCCTAACGCGCTCAGCCAGGTTTGCAATCAGAGGCCCAGGTTTCCTAACTGACACCATCACCCCCAAAGGGGCCTTAAACAAGGTGACCCGCTTAGCCCCCTACTATACAATTTTACCCTTGACCCCCTCCTCCGCATTGCAAACTCAAAGCTCACCGGAATCAGGTTGGAGGGACAACCACCAACCAAAATGCTCGCCTTTGCTGATGACTGCGTTGTTGGAGTCTCAGGCAATAGGGATGCCAGGGCGATTGAGCGCATTATTCATCAGTATGAGTCAGTGAGTAACGCCATGCTGAACAAACAGAAAACAGAGGTAATTGTTATGGGCAAATTCAGTTCAAACTGGGCCCCACCCTCCCACCACCACACAAACCAACCAACCACACATCCAACCACACAACAACGATCCAAGCCAGTAAAACCACTGTGTTTACCCTTTGCACACCACCCTGCCACCAACCCAGTCCGTCATCTGGGCATATGGCTCGAAACTGGTGGATATGCACTTGACACCATAGAAACCAACATTTTGGACAACATCACAAAAAGAATGACATGTATGCGGAGGAGTAAAGCCAGCCTAACCGGAAGAGTTGTGTTAGCCAACTCCCTGATCCTATCAAAGTTATGGTTTGCTGCCCACGCGATCCCCTTCTCCGCCAATTTTACCAACGCAGTCTACAAGCTCCTGCAGAACTGGCTATGGTCTGGATACCGTGCACCTGTCAGGCTGGAGACCATGTATGGCCCACGGAAGAGAGGCGGGATGGGGCTGCTCAACTTCACGGAAAGAGCTACGCAAATCCTAGGCTCATGGATAGCCTCCACGACGTCACCCAACCCACCATCCCCCCACTGGGCCAAGGCAGCCCAAACCAATTTTGCAAGGGCACTACATCTGAGGTCCCCCTCCAACCCGGCGACCCTGATGAAGTACCTTGTAACACACCCAAACGCCACTGGACCACACAACACCAATCGGTATTTCAAACGCATCCTATACAACCTAAGACAAGGGGATTGGAGCTTCTCCTATGCACAGCAATCTGAAGACATTCACCCTCAAACTGGATATGTGCAACTCCACAGAGGACAAACGGTGTCTAACGTACCTGCCCCATTACCACCCTTCCCTCTGTCCAGGATTGACTACCTAGACCACCAAGACGTCCCATATGACTTGAACACCCAAAAACAGGTGTGGAACCTCGTCACCTGCCCCCTCCTATCCCCACAAGTGTGCTCCACAATGTGGCGATACATGCGCCATACATATAGAACAGCTGACCATACTTTCTCAATGTTTGAGACATGCGCCATCTGTGGCGGACCCAACACACTAGCACACCGCCTGGAAGAGTGCCCGCCATCTGCGCATATCTGGGCCAACGTGATGCACCTGTTTCAACAATCACCTACAACCAAATTCCGACTATCCCGCGATATCATGGCACTCAACATGGCCTCACCTATCCCCCAGACACTGAGGGCTCTAATTGTGTGCATTGCAATATGGTCCATTCACACAATTACCCTTGACGCCTTCAACGGGATCTTCCACAATCTCAACCAAGCCATCATCAGGTTCCACAACCATTTGGCTGACCATTTTCAAGCCTGGCTGTTCGGCTCACTCCAACACAAATGGAAGAAACGGATGGGCACCTGGATTCCAATCTGGTTCCTTCGTTATGACATTGAAAACCTCACAGTCTTCATAGGCGGTACACCCTACTAGCCCATGAGTTGCCATGCCACTCAAGGTCTAGCCACCCACCACCCGTGGCCCCCCAGCCACACCAAAGTGTGCCAAGTCGTATCTTTTGAGTTCCTTTGTTCTGCGCTCTCTTCCCATTTCTGTTTTCCGCTTTCCCTGCTCCTACATATCGGATGTGTCTGTCCCCTGGTCGGCCATCCTCATATTAATAAAATAACATCCCAGATGGAATTAATTTCCTCCTTAGGGAGCTACCTAATGGTGATTATATAAGACTAAGTCTGTAATCTCAAAGTGGTCAAAGGTTGTTGAGTTGAATTTGCTTCTTGAAATTCCCTTAAACAGCCTTGTCCAGACTTGTCATTGCCTCCAGCAGATAATCTAATATCTTTTGGTATAATCTTCTTAGCGCTTTCTCAGGATCTTCAGTGTTATCACTGGTAGCTTCTCATGCTTGAAAATCTGGGATTACAGGTTCTCTTCCATATAAGGACTTGAAGAAAAAACATTTTGACAGTTTGATGGAAACTTATCCCATAAACCAACAATGCACTTGGGAATTATTGGTCACAGTGTAATGGATTGGTAGTGGCCACCTTGCGTAGTATTGATACTAATTTCCCATTTTATCTTTAAACATTCCTATTAGTTGTTAGGTTTTAAGGTGCTGAGAATAATTGTTGAGTTCCCATGCTTTTAATAATATCCTCACAACACTTGACATAAAATTCTTCCCTTTATCATTTAGTATTACATTTAGGCAGTCATGTTTTGTAAATATGTTTTCATATAAATAGTTAGCAGCATATTTGGCAGTATGTGCGGGAATGACAATCACTTCATTACATTTCATAAAATGATCAATCACTATTAGGATGTATTGATTTCCTCCTGTGGATTCAGGTACTGGACCCATAGTTTCTACATTGATGGTATAAAATGAATTCTGAGGGGTCATAGGCTGATACTTGTACTAAACCTTATGCGGCTTCTGATTTATGAAAATGATGCAAGCATCTAAGACTAGCACCACATATTACTGTATCCCTTCCTAATAGTAGTGATCCTTGATCCATTAATATGTTTTACTGGCTCTTGCATGGCCTAAAGTATTGTGGGCCTCCATTATAACTGGTACTGGTTAGAAGGTCACAAGTAAGGTAGCTAGTCAATTATGACATTCTTTTAAAGTAAACTGTTAGGAATCTTTATATTCTTATGTATGCCATCTAAGGGGGTGGAAGGCGAGTTGGTAAGGGCGTACAGCTACCAACCTGAAGGTTGCAGGTTCGATTTCTGCCCTTCGCACATCAATTGGGGTGCCAGCTGAAGGAAACTATTGGCAGTTAGTAGGTATAATAACACGAAAACCTTACCCATGATGTAACCAGAAAAATCTGAGTCCCGATCCGGAGGTGAAAAAACTTTCTATGACAGAGTTGACCCTGCTCAGGTTTCATGTCGATACTTTCTCTATTTCAGTAATGTCCGTCCCCCAGTCAGCTTGCCTCAAATAAATAAAATAAAGTATGACATCTAAGCATCTTCTGAACTGGTTCATCTTCGTCCTCCCAAGTGTCTGGCTTCATGAGTAGGTCATGTAACCGTTCAGTTTAATTATTTTCAAGATATAATAGGGGCAGTCAATCTAGTATATCTACGTTCATGTGTTTCATTCCAGCTTGGTGAAAATATTCATGTCATAGTGCTGAAGCTTGAAGCCCATCTGGCTAGTCTTACTATTGAATCTTTCATGTTTTGCAGTCACTCAATGGGGGAGTGATATGTCACAAAACTTGAAGTTTGTACCATTCAAGAAGGTCCAGAAATGATTCACTGCTAGGGGAACAGCTTTGCAATCTTTCTCTGTGATGGTATAATTTCGCTCAGCTTTATAAACGTTTTATTATGGTATGACACCAAGTTGTGAATGCCGTTCTGATCCAGTTGAGAAGGGATGGCGACTACAGCTAAGTCACAGGCGTCAGTGAACAAGATGAATAGCTTTCCATAGTCCAGTTGTCATAAGATCCGTCAACTTTTCAACAAACTCTTCCTTGACTCAAATGCAGTTCGTTGCATTACTCACCATACAAAAGGTGTGTTTTTGGCAAGCAGTTAGAAGAGGTTTGGCGAGTTGAGCGAAGTTAGGGATAGATTAATTGTAACATTACTTATATTATGAATAACTGAAATGTCTCAAAGGCTCCTTGGCTTAGGCGTCTTGTTAATTGCCTCAACCTTAATATAGAAGGGTCAAATTCCTTCCCGCAATATGGCGTGTCCTATAAATTCCAAGGCTTGTTGAAAAAGGTATACCTTACAGGTTTTAGTTTGATATGATTCTCTCAGTCGTTAAACACTACATTGAGGTGGTATAGGTGATCAGTGAAGGTTTTGAATAATACCATTATGTAATCTAGGTAAACAATCACACAGCTGAGTATAAGATTTTCATGATGTGATCTAACACCTATTGGAACAAAGCAGGAGGGTTGCATAGTCCCTGTGGTAGCTAGGTAGGGTGGAATAACCTTTCTGTGCATTTCAACGCGCATTTCTCTTGGTCTTATGATGATAGATCCATCTGCAATACCTGCTGGTAGATTCATCATGGAGAGTAAATTTGAGCCAGAGAGTTGAACCAGGGCATCGTCAATCCTTGAAATCAGATAACTTTCCTTCTTAATTTGGCTATTTAGCTTCCAGTAATCCGTCACTGTTATTTGATTACCGTTATTATCCTTTATGAGTAACAGTGAAGTTGGCCAGGGACTCTGGGAGGGCGCAAGTAAGCCAGCATTTAATAGTTGCTTGAGCTCAGTCTTCATGTATTGCTCCACTATTTTTCACTTCCTATATCCTTTGATCTAAATATGGCTTAAATATCCTATGTAGATGCTATTTGTCCAGTCTTTCATGTGACCATAGTCAACGTCTGACGTAGAAAAAACATCTCGTTAGTCTTCAAGTAGTTAGGCACTTTCTCAAGTTCCTCCTAGATTAACTTATCAGATATTTGGACTTTAGGGATAGCGCAAATTAAATTGTTGGTGGTTAGGCTGAAATCAAGGTGAGTAATATAAAACATACCTTGTAAATTTCATCAATATAGAAATAATTGAGCTTTATCAATTTTTTAACGCTTTTAAATAGAATCACTGTTGGTAAAGTTTCCAAGTACACTCAATAGGGCGCTGATAAGCTGAATTGAGGACTACTGGCAAAACTCTTGGTTCAAACCTAATTACTCCATTGATATTAGTAATGTTTAGCAAGCAGTTCAAGGTTATATACAATGTTAAGTTGGTGGAAACCACACTTTGTTCTCCTGGTTTAATTTTTACCTCCCTGATGGCATAAAACTTTTATGCATCTGCTTTATCTACTGAGTCAGGTAGCTTATTTTGTGTTTGTTCCAGAGGTAGAGTATCACAAAGGTAAATTAAAAACAGGGTACTTAACCATGCAAGAGTAATCCTTCTTGCTGGAATCTTTATTATCCAGAATAAGGGGAACTATATAGTTAAGAAGTGATAAGTATCATTCTTTTAGATTGAAAACTCCTTCATATTAAATCATAAATTGCTTAAAACGAGAATAAAAGTTGACTTCTGACAAGAGCAACAGAGGGAGCCAAAATTACTAATTTTGCCAATTCAGATTGTTAAGGATGAGTATGCACTTATTGTCACAAAAGCAGCAAGTAAAGTTTGGACCAGCCAGCAAGTCTGGTTACCCAAACACAAATGGCAAGCCCAAATACCAGAGGCGCTGCTGCTTGAATGACGTTGAATTGTGCTGTGAGAGATTTGACCAGTGAGCGCCAATAGGCCATAAGTGTAAATAACAACCATCAATGAGCAAGGCTATAATGGCCCAGGGCCCATAACTTTGGGAGCTAAAATAGAAGAGATCAGAATTGGGGACTGAATTTCGTCATATAAGTTACTTAAATTTGGGTATGGAACTTAATTATTAAGATTAAAGATAGAGATTCAACCGTCAATTTTCTCAGTGTGTTATGGCAGCTTAAACAGACGTTTTATTTGGAAAATAGCTTAGAAAAGCTCAGGATTGAGGCCCTTGAGATTTGCCTAGCCTGGTGAACTTTGAGTGAGGCGAAAATAAATAATTAATATGAACTGACTTCAAATTTGTCAGAAACAGGCTGAGTCAATGTCAGTATATTTTTGGATGCCCAAATTGTCAATTTGTCTTCAGTTTTAATGGTTAGAGAGATGGTGTCTCACCTGATGGGCAGCAGGAACCTCCCAAGGCCACCCACTAGGGGCGGTCCCATGAGGTCAGGAATGGGTTCAGGACACCCAACCCACCTGCAACCAGTTGCTCCGTCATCTGTTGGACCAAACGAGAACTGTTGGATGGGGTTTTTGATACTGTAGTGGAGGTTTTGAACTGGCGTCAGCGTTTCCCAATAGCCCAATTCCATTGGCGAGTTCCTCTGTCAATTTGGCATTAAGAGTATTCTTCATAGAAGGTACACGCCCACTGGGCTTTGTTCCCAATATTTCTGGGGTAGGTTTCAAACCTGCAACAACTTTCTCCAATGGCTCAATACCAATGGCAAGTTTTGCCAAGGATTCACCACTAGTTGCTTTGGTTTACCAAAAGTGTGCGCCAGTTGGGCTTTCTTGCTAAGATTTTAAAATTGTCAACTATTAACATTGGAAGTTTGATGCTGTTAATTGTACTTGGCCCCTTTGCACCATCTTGGGTGCCAATTTATTTCCAGCTCACTACATATTCCTTAATTTGCCTCATTAATTCTTCAGAAATAAGAACATTGTTGAGGCGGAATTTTCAAAGGGTATGCCATCACCCACCGCTTGTCCATCACATGAGCAAGATTGCCATGGGAGATGAGAGGGGTCGCCAGCCTTCTTGGCCCCTTCTTTGGTGGGAAAGGGAATACCCCAATCCAAATGGAGGGGGCGTTCCCCCAGGATTACATTACCCATCCCTTTTGCCAAAGGGGGCGCCACCACTAGGTAATTGAGCAAGGGCCACATTTTTATGGGCTTTGGGCAACTTGATCACCATTATAGTAGCGATCATTGGGGGGATGGGGAGCTTCTGGGTGGGTGACTTGGAAAGGTCTCAACCAGCTCCAAACAGGTGGCACAATCTCAAGCTCTGATCCAGCTTCTCTCCTAGGTCAGATAGACTTTTCATACAATTAAGTATTGAGCCAAACGGCATGAGAATCAGCAAGCCAGGATGCCCTCAACTTCAGCCTCCTCAGTGCCCTTGATCTCAATGGGCTCTATTTTCCATTGGGATTGCTCCTTAGATGGAGACATTTGAGAGACATGGAAAACAGGAGGTTGTTTCCATTGAGGCAGCAATTCAAATGAATGGCGCCAAATCCTAATCATATTCCATTAAATGGGGTCCCAAGCATTGGCTTGCAAACTTTCATAGGGGACCTACATCTGCAAGTGGTGCGTGTCAAGAATGATAATTACTCACTTTTATTTCATGATTTGGGAGCCGCTTCTGATCTGTGAACCATTTTTAGTCACTTATAGCCTTAGTTAGATACTCTCAAACTAAGGACTGTAAGGCCCAAATGTGCTGAGCCTGGTCAGCGGCAGCTGGTACCTCTGGGAAAAGGCACAGTTCAATTGAAAATGAGGGGTTGTGCCCCAAGGTCGCATCATATGAGAAAACGCAGTGGAGGCATGCGTTCCATTATTATATGTAAACTGAGTGAGAGGAAGGTCATCAGTTAGGTATCCTGAGCGGATTCGGCCAGCACCTCAGGAACTGTTCCAAGATCTGATTGACCCATTCAGTTTGTCCATCTTACTGGGGAAGGTACACAGTGGAGCAACAGGGCATAATCTTTAAGATTGTCAAGAGCTTGTTCCAGAATTGCACCATGAACTGGGGCCACAGTCGCAGACAATCTTCTGAGAGAGGCTGAACATAGAGAACACATGGCGCATGAAGAGACGGGCAGTGTCCTTAAAAGTAATCGGGGAGGAGAATGGTATAAGTAGTGAAAGATTTTGAAGCGATCAGTGACCGCCAATACCTCTGTAAACCCATTGGAACTGGTAAGTTCAACAATAAAGTCCATGGACACCGATGTCAATGGGCTCTCTGCCTGCTGTAGGGGATGGAAGAGACCATTCCTTCCAGACAGGTCTGACTTGGCCTGCATCTAAGTTACACAGTCTGCGATCCATGCCAGAACATCATTTGACATGCCCGCCCAATTATAGGTACGCTTGACCAGGTCAATACCTTTCTTATTTCCTGGATGTCCAACTGAGGGAGGATTGTGATGAGCATGAATAACTTGAGATTGGAGGAGGGAGGAACACAAATATGACTGAAATTGAAAGTGCCCCTCATCCAGGTAATACAAAAGTGTTTTGAAGCTAGGAGGGACAACTGCTCCATAAGATCCACACCTTCTGCACAGGCCATTTGCGCTGCAAGGACCCGCGAAATAAGGGGTGCGTCTGGAGCTTATTCTGATGCCAAAATCATATGAGGTACATTGTACGAGATTTGGGTGGGGGAAATGACTTTGACATGATTCACCTCATCTGAGTCAGCTGAGCAATGCGCGTAGTTATGGCTTAAGAAAGTCTGTGAGGACATTTAACGCTCCCTTTGCAAACTCATATATGAATTTAAAGCTTCACAAATCCTGGTAGGTTTGGGCCTGCCGATGTGCCAACTTCTGTGGCTTTCAGAAATAAAGAAGGTCTTGAAGATCCATTTGCACAGTTAACTTATGCTGAGAGCCCTGCAAGAGATACCGCTAGTGGGTCAAGGCCCATTCCACGGCTGCCAGCTCTTTATTGTAGATGGCCCAGGATTGTTCAGTGGAAGAAAACTTGAGGGAAAAGTAAGCAACCAGGTGTTCCAACTAATCATGCTCCTGGAGCAATACAGCCCCAACTGCGGCAGATGACGCATCACATGCTATGATATAGGGTTTGGAGGGTCTGAGTGCTTAAGAATGAGGGTGACAAAAACACCGCCTTAATCAACTCTGATGCCTGCTGGCACTCAGGCGTCCAACAAAAAGGGGTGTTCTTGTCCGTGAGCATATAGAAAGGGCGGCTAATTAGGTTAGGGCGAGAGAAATTTTTTTCATTAATATAATAGTACCCAAGAAACTTCTCAATTAATTTAGACTTTTGGAGTCATCCATTTGCGAATGGCGTCCAGCTTGATGGGTGGTATGGAATACCCATCTTTTAATATGCTATTGCCCAAGAAGGTGACTTAACTTTGGGAAATCTGCATTTTAAGTGCTTGACAAACAGACCCGCCTTATGCAAGACACCCACTACTGCCTCCAAGTCCTTCGCATGTTGTTCATGAGTAGGGGAGTATACCAAGATATCATCAATATATGTGACCGCGCAGGCGAACTGGAAATCGCCCAGCACACTATCAATAATCCTTTGGAATGTTGCGGGCGCATTCTTTAGTCCAAAAGGAATCACTCAAAATTTTAATTGCCTCATTTTATGTGGATTTCAGTAAGCCATTCCTGACCTTCTATCACCCAATTTTAATTAAATTCATTAACTAAATTGAGTTTTGAAAACATGCAAGATTTGGCAATTGTTTGCCAATTGTCTGTTTCACGGCGGTGGGGTAGGGATCATGGGCCACGATTTTATTTAGGTGGTTGTAACCCATGCAGGGACAAAGGGAGCCATCTGCCTTCTTGGCAAAGATGATGGGAGAGGCCACAGGGGATGTCTCTTTGAATAACCAACCCTTCTTGATCATGCCATCTAACCATGTATTGATGGAAGCCTCCTCCTCCGTTGTATGTGGGTACAGTGGGCAGTTTATGTTCACCACCTGCACTGTAGTCTTAAACTTTAAATCAATTTACATGTGTGGTGGAAGGCAGTTACCATTTTTGGAATCAAAAATTCTTTGATAGTCCATCACAACAGCAAAGAAATCTGGCTGAAGACTTGCAGGAGATACTAAGGATGTAATTGAACCCAAATTTTGAGCCTTAGTAAGGGTATTCACTAAAAGTAACTATCCCTCCACCTGCCCATTGGAAAAGGACAGTGTGTTATATTCCAAGAAAATTCTCACATGCTACTGACGCCACCAACCCACACCCAAACAACCAGAAAACGAGTTTTTTTACATTGCTGAGAAGCTCTACAAAAACTAAACTGGTTAGCCAAGAAGGGTACTGGGTGTCATACTTTATATGATAGTTGGGGTTGCTGACAAGGTGACTAACACTGATGGCCTCAGGTTCAAGTCCAGATTAGAAGCTGGGTCAACTCCAGACTCATGAATTTGCCCCCTACTCCCGTGTCAACCAAGGCCTCTAAAGATACTTGGTGTGGCCCAATATGATCTTCATTTGTAATAGAAAGTATGTGTAATTTTGTATATGTGGTGGCTGCGGTCATTTCCGCTGATACAGGGTGATTGTAATTAAATTTGGGGAAAGAGCTGGTTCCTTTTGTGAAATTTAGAGGATTGCTCTCATGTTTAATTAGTCCTGCATGCTTAGTTGCGCTGAAGTTTGGCCAAATGATCCTTGGTTTTGCCAGTGGATTATGGTATTTTGACCATTCAGAAACTCGCTAGGCAGCCTCAAGTAGCTCCAACTTTTCTGGCCAATTTTTGGCTTGATTTTCCATCTGTAACCGGGAACTTCAACCAAGGCAGACAAAGCTGCAATCTATGGATCCTGAGATCCCAGCTTGCTGACACTCTCCAAAAGCGACTTAGGATACAATTCAGAAAGATTATTGAAAAATAAATCCTTATTTAAGACTAATTAGCTGATAATAATTCATTAGGCCAGGTGCAGGTATTTATACCTCTAGGACATCTCCTGGCACATTTAAGCACCCAATCTCACAGATTATTTTTCACTTCAGTTTGGCCCTTAAACTGATATGATTGATACCTATTGCTAGGTTACTGGTGGCAAAATAATTTCATATTTGGGAGGATTTCAGGGACAAAAATCGCAACAATGAACGTACAAAATGGTCATAGAATCATCTCAAAATGAGTTTCGTCATAATGCTGATGAAATATGAATTCTGGGAGATTTTGTGGTCGATTTAAATTAATGACGTTTTCTTAAGCAGTCCATCAGCAGGCCTCTCTCAATAGCACTAGGTACTCCCATTTGGTTGGTCCAAGTGAAAGTGCCTTTGTGCCAGATACACAGATCAACATACTAAAATATTTTGATAGTCAATCATGTTTTTATCATAAACTGAAAAAAATTACTCTCTAAACGGGATGTCAAATGTCCTCTCAATAGCACTAGGTACTCCCATTTGGGAAGTGCATGTGCAAGTGCTATTGTGCTGATTACATGTACTGACATACAAAATTCGCCCTAAGGCAGGAAATTGATTCATTTTTCATTCATCTGGTTGTCCATGGGACTTTAATTTAATTTATTGCAGGGAAGGCCGACCAGGGGATGGACACTTCCAAAAGTAAACACGAAAGAAAACGAAACTTAGTAACAGGGAAGGCACCCCAGAGAAGCGATGCTATCTTTTGTTGCCAGCGGGAACGCCACTATGGGGTTGAGGAGGGAACGTGTAAATGGGCCGTAACCACAATTGAACACATGTGGAGGAAAGGGTCTGAGTTGATGAACCAAACTGGGAATCAGGAGGAGACCAGCTGATGGCGGCGCGGTGGGAGGTACCCAAACATCCACACTTGAAAGTGGTCCACCAAATGGGACCAGAATCTGTGGATAGCTTTTGGAGGGTCGGGGTGGATCCTGCGATGGCATCCAAGACAATCGTGTGGATAGTCCACATGGCAATTGCAACCACCAGAGCATGGAGGGAGGGTGGAAGAGGGGATACCTTGGATATAGAAACATATCTATTGACAGACTGAAGGGATGTGCCTGATCTTGGCCAAACAGACGTTGAACTTCGCGCCATATCGCTTCAGAGGTGGGGCACTTCTCCAGGCGGTGGAACAGCGTTCCATACTGGCCACACACGATGCAGGATGAGTGTAAAGCATTAGAGCGCTCAGCCATATGGTATACCTGCCTCAGGCAGCGCATTAATGGGAATGGATATAAGGCTGCAACAAGGGATGGTGTACGTATTTCCAGATAGTTTTTGATTTCAATGGAGTAGGGATGTCCATCATGTCCAGGTAGTCCACCCTGGATAGGACATGGGGCTGTGTGGGGATCAAGCCATCTTGAATGGGTAGCCCCTGTACCTCCTGTGTGAACTGAGGAGAGGGGCGGCTCTCTGGGTTGTGTGTCCACAAATATGGATTCTCCACTCAGCGTTCCGCATGGAGAGGAGGATTCGTTTGAAGTGGTTTTAGTACCGTGAGGACCTGTGGCTGATGGGCGGGAAGCTAGATATTTCATCAAGGAGTGAGGGTTCAATGGATTGATAAGGCCCAGGGCGCGGGAGAAGTTGGAGCAGGCCTCGTGTGACCAGTGTTGGGAGGAAAGCGTAGGGATGGTGACGGCCGCAATCCAGGTGCCCAGGATCTTGGAAGCATGGGCTTTAAAGTCGAGCAGGCCCATGCCACCATGTGATGAGGGCCAAACATGACCTCAAGCCGCACTGGTGGTGGGAGGCCTGACCAGAGCCACCCTTGTAGAAGGGCATACATAGATTTGAAAACCTGGGGAGAAGGCGATGGCGTGTGCTCCAAACCAGATTTTAGAGAGGAGCATAGAGTTGGCTAAAACAACCCTGCCAGTAAGGGAAGTAGGATGGGCTCTAAGGGAGGCGATGCGCTTCGTCATGTTGTCTAGAATATGACTTTCCATTACTGCTGAGGCATACCCACCTGCCTCCACCCACACGCCCAGATGGCGTACAGGCCCTATGGTAGAGTCGTGGCACAAAGGGGAGCACAAGTGTGGCGGTGTGGGGTGAGCAGGGAAGGCGAGCACGTGTGCAAGCAGATGGGCCGGGCTGGGCACTGGTCACTGGGACTCAGCAGGTTTGATACCGACCAAGGAGGATGATTTCAGTTCTGGAGGCGTTCAGTGCAGCATTGCTTACCTGGGAGTACTCCTGGATGAGAGCTTTAAGCGCGCGTGCATCTTGATTATTAGACACCCTGACCACACAATCATCTGAAAACGCCATCATCTTGAAAAGGGCTTGGCCTGGTGCATGGACCCCAGTGAGGCGGGCATTCACGTTTTAAAGTAGTGGGTCAAGGCTGAAGTTATATAAGAGTGGGCTAATGGGGTCCCCTTGGCGTAAGCCCCTTTGAGGGCGGACTACTTCCGTGAGGAAGCCAGGGCCACGCACTGCCATTGTTGCAGATTCCGTAAGCATCATCACCCAGCTGATGAAGCGAGGGGGTAAGCAAAATTGGTGGAGGCAGGCCCTGAGGTATTTTCAGTTTACTCTATCATATGCCTTCTGTTGGTCCAAGAATACTAGTGCCCCAGAGGCTGTGGACTGGCATGCATTAGCCACAGAGTGCACTATTGTCCCAAATCGACCTTCTGGGTATGAAACTGAATTGTTCTGGGGAGATGGTGGCAGAGGCTATAATCCCTAGATGGTTGGCCATGATTTTAGTTAAAATTTTTGTATCTGTGTTAGTTAAAGAAATGGGGCGCCAGTTGGCTAGGTCTAGCTTACCCCTTTCTTGAAGAGTGTGATGGTGAAGGCCTCTTGCCCTCCTGGTAGAAGGCGCGTATCCAGAAGGCTCTGGTTAAGGGAGGCAAGCAGCAGTGGGGATAGGTATACAAAGTACTTCTTATAAAACTTATATGGAATGCCATCAGGGCCTGGGCATTTCTGATTTGGTGCACCGCGGACAACAGACCAGAGTTTGTCTGGAGTAATCAAATTCATTGACTCCAGGTATCAGGAAATGGTGCGGATGTGAGTGCTATTGAGAAATTTTGCCATTTCGCCTGGCTGAATTGGATCGGATCAGTACAACTTGAAGTAATACTTTTGTATTTTGATTGCCACTTTGGCTGGCGTATCCACGATGGAATCGTCTGACCTCCGCACCTGTGTGCAGGCCACGCTCTGGCGCGGTGCAAAGAATTTCTTGAAAAAATTAGTGGAGCACGTGCCGCCCTCTGTAATGTGTTTGGCCCTGAACTGAACACAAACCCAATGTTTGTGTTGCCTTTCAAGCGCATTGAGGTGGGCAACAGCTTCTGCCCACTTCTGGCCCCAAGCAGGGCTGTAGCCTGTGGCTGGGATGTTGGACTCCAGGTGTGCCAACTCTTCCAGAGCACGTGAGATGATGGCCAATGTAGCTCATGAGCGTCAGTAGGAGAGGTGGCGAGTGTGGCAGATGGTATCCACTTTGAAAGCTGACCATGTGGAAATTGGGTCCACACAAAACAGTGTAATAAAAACTTTTACCAAAGTCACTGATTCCAACCATGTGGAAAATCCTGGTGATGCGAGTTTGGGTGGGTGGAGTTTGCACCAATGCGGAGCCCTAGCCACTGTGACAGGTAAGTGGTAGGTTATTGAGACCAGCTGGTGGTTGGAGAAATCAATTTTTGATATGTGGAAGTGGGAAATATGGGATCGAAATTTCACCAATGTAAGGATAAGGTCGATGCAGGACATGGACCTTAATTGGCCATTGTGAACGTGGGGGCACATCATGTTCTCAAGCAGCGGAGCTTGCCACAACAGCATGTCTAACAACCCAAGGGTGGCCTTTAGAACGCGAAGTTCTATGTGACCCTGGGGAGTGTGGGATAAGGAAGGCCAATGGTCTGTGGATGTGTTTAACCAACAGTTCATGTTGCCAACTACAAAAGGGTCAGGGGGTAACGGAAGGGATTTGACCAATGAGAAAAATTCCTGACACTCTTATGCACAGGTTGGGGCATAAATGTTGGTGATAGCGTGTGCCATGTCAGCCCACGAAAATGTGACAATGAGGACTTGACCATCGAGAAAGGATTCAAATAATAAAAATTTAAAAATTTGTTTTTCCAAACAAGCACCCCACAGTGCTTAGACTAGAAGGATAGGGAAGGGAGGAGCATGGTTTTCCAAGCGTCCTCAGAACCTTGCAGACAGTGGGACTCCTGGATGGCCAGGATGTCCATGGGTAAATTTTTTTGTAAAAAACTCAGTTTCCTAGCCTGGGATGAAGAGGCCTTAAGTCTGGTGATATTCAACGTCCTAAAGTGAAGGCTTCCCCCATCGCACCTTAGGTGTGAGGGGGTGGGCAATCAGGCCCACCAGCCTCCTCTGGATCCCCATGGGCCTTCATGGTGGCGCGGGTGTTTGCAGCAACGCTATAAGAAGATTTGTTAATTTTAGCAGACAGGTTTGCGTTGGCTTTTGCATTCGCTTTTGGTTTCCCCACTGTCAAATGAATTTTTTGTGGTGTGGATGAGTTCAGTGCACCAACGTTCAGGTCAAAAAAATTTTCAGGTAGGTTGGAGATCAAATCAGTTCCAATCAGGGCTTGGTTGCAAAAGTCAGGTGAGATCAAGTCGCCCTTCGGATCCTTAGATTGGGTGGCCCAATTAGCTTGGGCATCCCAATATGATTGGTTGAGGGATTCTCAAGTTGCTTCTGCTGCGAAGGTTTTGATGTCCTCCTGGCGTTGGGAGTGTGGGATAGCAGATGCGATCTTGGCTGCTTCCTTGGCCGCAGCCCTCCGGGCCTGTAAGGCCCTCTTTTGCTTTTGAGGGGAGACAGGCTTTACTAGTAAGTAGCAGCCTTGTGCTCCCCTGGGAAGGCCTCTTTGGTACTGGTGGTTGGTTCATAGTGAGCCTCCCCATTGGTCATGGCCGCCTGGGGTGCTCTTGGAATGTGATGCCCCTTGGTGAGGCATGCATGTGCCTTATGGCCAAACGTGTCACAGTGGGTGTAGATGGGGGTGCGCTGTCTACGGTTACCCAGAAAGGGTGGGTGGTATGCCCTTCAATATTAATAAAAGTGGAGTGCGGGATCTGGGTTAGGTCCTTCACAATCTCCTCAGTTGGGGTCAGAACTGCAATGGCTTTGCCAGAGTATAGGTGTGGCATCAGCATAAAGCATTGCATCTAGAAGGATTGTATTTCGCTGTATATGGTGAGAACAACTTTCAGGTGCTGCTCCAGAATGGCACGCTTGACTGTAGTGGGCAAAAAGTCAAATGTGAGGAAAATTTGGTTGGATTTTGTCCATCTGGTGCGCTTAGTTTTGACAACCCACTGCCCTTCTGGGAGGTCAATCACTACACACACCACAGCAGCTTCATCTGCTGCCTCCTATTTTTGAAACTGAGATCCAGCCAACCGCGTGACATGGAGTGAGGTGCAACATACTCCACAGTCAGGAAATGAGTGTGCACATCCCCACAAAATTTTTCTTACATAGCTGTTTGTTGAATATTCAGGAACACCCAGACTCCATATTGCACCAACGAGAGTGGTTGAGAGTGCAGCGTGTTGATGTACTGGTTACATCATGCCGGCCAATCAAGGTTTTCTGGGGAAATAGTAACCGCCAGTTTTTTATTTTTATCTAATCCGCCAGTTTCTCTGGGGCGTTTGCAAACGTTGGAAGTCGCGGGCCTCCCACCTGTGCCTTTTACCTTACTTGCCCAACTGCTCCCTGACATGGGCGCAGACTAATCTCCTCTGTGAGATTATTAAACTAAAGTCAGACTTGAATGGAACAAGTTTCAAAAGTGATTGCAACGAGAGAGAAAAGTTTACCTGCCCATGGGACTTTAAAACGTTAACTATGTGTCAGTCATGAACAATTTTGTATAAAATATCTTAATATTAATAACAATTAATTGGGATCAGTTTCCAAGGTTTAGGGCAGTGATAATTGGCCCAACTATGCAAATGTATTTGTCCTGAGCTTCTGATATAATAATTATGATTGAATTGACAATCAGTTGATCAGCTTGGCCAAGTAGTTGCAGAGAAGATTAGCCTAAATGTGCGGGGGTATCTGGCCCAAGCTTCTGATAATAAAATAAAATCCACGATTAAATAATTGTCCTGAGCCATAATATCGCAATAGATTTTACTTAAATTATTAGCTTAAGCATTAGGGGAAAATAAGACCAATCTGTAGGTTGTCAAAGGGTTTATTTTTGAGCAACCACAGAATCTGACACATTTATAGGGTCAAAATTGGGACAAACAAGGGGTTACATCCTGTCCTCTTCAGGCTGGACTTCAAATGATGTGCAAACAGGTGAGCTGTAGCAACCCAACTTGTCTACAGGGGCGGCATCAGAACCTGGAACCAATACCAACACTGATTCAATGGCAGGATATGAACTCAAGGTCAAGGTAGCAAAACCAAACATGAGGTTCCCACTTCAAGGGTGGACCTAAGGAAAAGTAGAGGATACTGAAGCAATTTGACCTTGAATGAACTTTTCTAAAGCCATCTTGGAGCTGATTATAAAATCAGTGACCATCCATACAGACAACAGAAGGCAAGCTACCGACTGAACATTCATATGGAAGATTGTAACCACTGCTTCACTCATCTCAATGAGGAGGGCATTATGTCCAGAACCAATGGACAGTTGTTTATATCACAAAGGCGGCAAGTAAAGTTTAGACTGGCCTGAAGTCTTGATGCCCTAACACCCAAATGGCAAGCCCAAATGCCAGAGGCGCTGCTGTTTCAATGACGTTGATTTTTCTTGGAGAGATTTAACCAGCGAGTACCAATAGGCTATAAATGTAAAAAACAACCCAGCATCGAGCCAGGGTATAATGGCCCCAGGGCCCGTGGGTTTGGGAGCTAAAAGAGAAGAGATCAGTATTGGGGACTGAATTTCATCATATAAATTATTTAAATTTGGGTATGGAACTTAATTATTAAAATTGAAGATAGAGATTCAACCGTCAATTTTCTCAGTGTGTTATGAATTCTTAAATAGATGTTTAATTTAGGAAATAGATTAGAAAAGCCCAGTATTGGGGAACTTGAGATTTGCCTAACCTGGGGAACTTTGAGTGAGGCGAAAATAAATAATTATATTGAACTGACTTCAAAATTGTCAGAAGCAGGCTGAGTCAACGTCAGTATATTCCTGGATGCCCAAATTTCCAATTTGTCTTCGGGTTTAATGGCTAGAGCGATGGCGTCTCACCTTATGGGCAGCAGGAACCTCCCAAGGCCACCCACGTAGGGATGATCTCATGAGGTCAGGAATGGGTTTGGGACGCCCAACCCATCTGTACCATTCACTCTGTTGTCCATTGGACAAAACAATAGCAGTTGTATTGGGGTTTTAATACTGTCAGGGAGGGTTTTAAACTGGCGTCAGCATTTCAATGGCACAATGCCATTTAAAAGTTCCTCTGATGATTCAACATCAGGAGCATTATTCATAGAAGGTGCATGCCATCAGACTTTGTTCTCAATATTTCTGGGGCAGTTTTTGAACCTGCAACAACATTCCCCAATGGCTAATGCCCTTGGCGAGCTTTGACAAGGATTAGACACTAGATGCTTTTGTTACAAAAATTTGCGCTTATCAGGCTTTGTTGCTAAGATTATTCATTTCTCAACTATTAACGTCAAATATTTTCTCCTGTTAATTGTACTTGGTCCCTTTGCCCCAAGTGGGTACCAATTCATTTCCAATTTACTACAGATTCCCTTAATCTGCACCATTATTTTTTTAACATATGAACTGAGGTTGAGGCAGAATACTCAAATAGTAAGCCTTTACCCACTACTTGTCCACCACATGAGCGAGGTCCCCCTAGGAGACCAGGGGGGACGCCAGCCTTCTTGGCCCCTTCTTGGATGGGAAAAGAAACCCCTTGATAAAAATATAGGGGGCGCTCCCCTTACTTACACCTATCGCCTTGGTGTTGTTCAGACTGGTAGTACGGTACACTTGATTGTATCCAAGGTCTGGAGCGAGCTTGATCTTCTTGATGAGTCAGGATGACAAAAAGTTGATAGGTGTCGCATATACAAGATAGCCATAACTTAGACCTTTATAATTACTCTTCCACTTTGGTGATGGTTCCTCCAAACTTTAGTGGAAGGGCTAACACCTACTTGAGGCGGAATGTTGCAATGAACTTTCAGGCAGCTTTGGGATACTTCTTCTCAATTTTCATCAGACTGTGGATGCTTAATCTGGGTCAGATCAACAGGGAAAGACACTGACCAGCATTGCTGATTGTATTAATTATCTGAGGGCATCCTATGATTTGACGAGGTAGGTGCCTTTGGGACCTGAGCGTCAGAAATTTTTCAGCAATTAAATTGGACTGTAATAGCGAGCTCAGCGGTTTAGCCTAAAATGTAATAACCTGTATCCTCATGACCCCCTTCAGAGTCATCATTGGGTTCATTTTTAATGCAAGCAATGTGAGCGATTGTCAAAAACTACTTTCAGGTACTTTGGATTGGTTGGCTTTAGAAGTACCTGGCCCTGAGCCAACCTTCCTTTTCCATGCTCAGCATGGGTAGGGTTTTTCTTGAAACACATATCCTCAGTATGGTTGTTCTTCTTACAGTAGTTGCATCTTGGATTTTTCTCCTTCCTAAGATTTTCTTCTTTCACAGTATATACTATAGGTTTCATGGAGGCCTTTCATGAGGGCTCTTGTTTATGTATATCAACTACATCAAGTAAAGCTTCTGTTATAAATTCAGCAAAATCAATGAGATACGCCAAAGGGTTTTTGCACAGTGTTAAGCCCACTGAGCAATAGGACCAACAATATGACATTCATCATCCTAAAAACAAAGTAAATAAACTAATAAATAGGTAGCAATTGCCCCGAAGACACTCTTTATTTAATATAATATATCCAGCTAATCTTCACTGTTCCGCTAACTCTAGACTACTAACAATCCTTCTCTTCTAATTTACTCGTCTCACTGATATCTCAGCAACTTCAGTTGATACTGACTATTCTGCTTAGTAATTTGTTCCACCGCATTCACATTGGTTCTGGAAGAGGCTAATATGTATTGAAGTCATGATTGCCTTAATTAGAGGCGATTTACTCACTATCCGTTGTACATTGACATTTCATTATTCATAATTTGTTGATATTACCTTATCAAATGATTAGAGGTGACCCAATATTACTATTCAGCCCAATATTGCCTCATACTAAGGTGCCTCAATAATCATAGCTCAGTATCATAATATCGGATTCTAACCATCCCACCGTTATGACTTAGGGCTATCTTCCAGTCATATCAGAATCACAACATTACCCCCTTGACTGGATGATAAGGCTCCTATTGCTTATACGCTCAGAGGAACTTTGCATGCACTCAGTTTATAATCCGGCCACTCATATGGTCCTTGATGGTATAGGTGTTGCCACCCATCTTCTCAATAACTTTGAATGGTCCAATCCAGATACTGGCCAACATATGCTTCCTTTCAAACCCGTGTTGATCATGGAATAGAACAATGTCCCTATATTTAGACTGGGGTATCCCGCTTCGCCATATCTTATCAGCAGCCTGATTCTTTATCTTCTTGGCTAAACTGAATGAGTATGCTTCAGTTTGTAATTTGATTAGCGTGTTGTCAAGCGTCGCCAGATATGTTGTGGGTCCATTATGCTGGTATCTTCCACATAGTCATAGAGCAGCACTATAAGAGCAAGGTGTCATCCATGCATCAATTGAAATGGGCTCTTCCCCATGGCGGAATGATAGCTGATGTTATATGGGAAGATTGTGGTGGACAGGAGGGAACTCAAGTCTGAAGGTCAATCCGCTACCATTTTACAGAGTATATTCACTAAAGACCCTTCACCCTCTCAAATTTTCCCATTAGACTCAGGGTGGTACAGGTTCATTATAACCCCACAAATGGCTATAAGTTTGTTCAGCTTTGGAAAGATGTGGGAAGTGAATCTAGTTCCATTATCATTAAGGAGAAACTGAGGACATTTATGTCACTGGATAATACTTTCCATCATGAACTTGGCCATTATAACCGCCCCCAAATCTCATATCACCCTTGCTTTAACCAACCTGGTCAAGTGGTCAGTTGCCACCAGAATGTACTTTGACTGATTAGCTCCCGTTAGTAGAGGGCAACAACATCAATGAAAATCATATTTCAAGAAAAGTGCAGTTTCACTAAACATTATGAGGTCTTCTGGTAGAATGGCTTTTCCACTTGGCACTGGTGGCAGTAGGAAATAATTTTGAGCACGTCAAAGTTTATGCTTTCCCATTAATATATGAAGGTGTAACAATTTCAACGTCTTACACATGCCAGCATGTCTGACTGTCCTATGCGCACTCATGATAATGTTAGGCCATGCCAAGGGGTTGTGGGAAGTTCATTGTCAAATTGCTAATCTGCTTGTTCAACTCACCATTCCGCTGAAAGGTATTGGTTTGCATTTCATTCAACTCCTTTATGACTTGTGAAGGTTCATCATCAATCTTTCCGCTGAGCATCTTTATCAAACATTATGTCGCTTAGATTCACCATAAATGCAATCGTGGGCAATCTTGATAAGCAATCTGCATTCTGGCGTTTGGCTCCAGGTTGGTGGAGGATCTCAAAGTCGTAAGCCTGCAGTTTGAGGGCCCATTGATTTAGGCGCCCTTCTGGATCCTTGAGGTTCTGCAACCAGCGTAACAAAGCATATTCCATTATGAACTTGAACGTCACTCCATGCAGATATGCCCTAAATTGCTTATATTCTTATATCACCGCTAAACGCTCCTGCTCAGCGATGATATAATTACGCTCATGGTAGTACATGCTTCAACTACAATATGCAACTGGATGCTCCTCCCACTCATTGCCTTTTTGGGATAGCACCGCCCCAACGGCGGAAAAGGATGCATTAATCTGGACAATGATTTCTTTAGCAAAATTTGGTTAGCGGAGCACTGGTGCATTAACTAATGCTATCCAAGGTGTTCAAAAGAGTGTTGAAGAAGTTCCGTCCTTTCAGACATGGCGTCCTTTTTTAATAACTCAATGAGAAGTCCTCCAATACAACTAAAGTTGGGCATGAAGCGGCGGTAGTAGCCGACCATCCCTAAGAATACCTTAATGTCCTGCTTACTGTTTGGCGCAGTCATCTTATGGATAGCCTCCACCTTGTCTATTTGTGTTTTCAATCCTGTAGCAACTGCCACAAACCTGAGGTAATCCAGCTGATCCTTGAAAAAATGGCAATTCTAGGGCTTTATCTTTTTGTTAGCCTTAGCCAACTGTCGGAAGACCTCCTCCAAATGATTAAGATGCTCAGAAAAAATATGGGAGAACACTGATGTTGTTGAGGTACACGAGGACACATGACAACTTAAAATCACCAAAGATAGTGTCTATCGCCTGTTGGAATGTAGCTAGGGCGTTACACAGCCCCTGGGGCATACAGGTCAGTTGAAAAAGCCGTTTGGACGTGATTATAGCACATTTCTCCTGTTCCGCTGCAGGCAACCTGATTTGCCAATAACCAAAGATCAAATCCATCACAGAGATGTAATGAGCTCCCTATAACCAATCCAAAACATTGTCAATTTTTGGCAAGTAGTACAAGTCCTTATTGGTGATACTATTGAGCTCCTGGTAATCTATTACTATGCGGTTGGTACCGTCCTTCTTTTTTGCAATCAGAATAGTGAAGCCCACGGACTCTTTAATGATTTGAGCATTCCTTTGACAAGTAGCTTTTCGTTATCATCAGTTACTACTTCCTTGGCTGTCCTAGACCAGCAGATCGGCCATGATCTGATGGGGGGATGATCCCCAGTGTCCACTTGATGGACCACATCCTTTGCACACCCTAAATCATAATCGTCAACAGCAAGGGTCTCCTTGTATTTTTTAAATAAGGCTTCCGCATGATCTTTCTGGTCTTCCAATAACCCTATTAAATTTTCATGAGGTACAACCACCATTACGCCGAGCTGCAGTTTGCTGGGAAGACCAAATTCATTAAGAAACCCAAACTCAAGGACCTGGAGGACCTCCTCAACTGGAAACAAATGTAAATATACCATTATTTGGTGCCAGCGGATTTGCATTGGATAATTCTGGAGATTTGCTACCAAGACCTTGATCTCCCCAAGTCCTGGGAGTATAATGCCTGGGTTCACGTGAGGCTCAAGCCTCATTTGCTGATAGGGCTTAAGGACCTCCCCATAAAGCCCAGCAGGCACTTCCACCTCTAATTCAGTGTAATTTATTACTTGGTGTTTGGAGGGATTAGATATAGGGCCAGCAGCTCAAAGCGGTAGTCCTTGATCTTACACATCTTCTGGGGAAGGGCCTGGGTCTTGCTCCTTAATTGATGGTATGAAACCAGAATCACACCAACACCATATGCAAGGTTAATATGACCCATGTGCACCAGATCCTTTGGAATACCGCTGGAGGTAAAGTAGGTTTGGACCTGCTGTCCTAAATTTTGAAGGTCTACATCATCATATCAACAAAAGCCCCAATGTGTCTCATAAAAGTGCTCCATATTACAGGCCATAATTATTGTTTGGTAGCACTATTGCTGGAGCTACAATGTCAATTGGCCCAAACTGCAAGGGTAGCGCACTGTATGCTCCTTCAGAGACCATGCTTTCCGCGCCCACAGTCCAATACACCATACAATAAGCCACTTCAGGTTTTAGTGCCAACTTCGACACCAATTTTGTAAAACTATGTTAATTGGGGCGCCCATATTGATTATAGCACGGACACTGATTTTTGCTATGACAATGTCACAGTATGTACACTCAGAGTATTATGGATTCTGTTTTCTTATAACGTGGGCATTTAACGGATCTTTTGTTTCCAGAAAGCTTATAATACCCTCCCCAACTTTAGGGTACTCTTTAACAATAGCGGCCACAGGGAGAGCAGCGTTTACCCCTTATAAGAGAGGTGCATCAGTGGACGGATCTGGTTCATCTGTAGAAAATTGGTTAAACATTTGACATGCATAAGGCTTTGGTTGCTCCTGGGGTCCTTCTTCTGCCATGTCCTTGATTTGCACTCATGTCAGTAAATTCACGCCTCCAACTGATTAGTGATATAAGAATGCATCGTTGTACTGAGGAACTTCCACTGGATGTATGGGATAGGTTCAGGTGGGACGTTTTGGGTCAGGATGGCGGAGGTGAAGAGTCCCATCTCTACTCTGCTCTGACTTTCCCTGATTGTACTGATCCTGTGCTAGGTAATGGACATGACTATTAAGGCAACCTCTTACCAGGTGCTCAGAGTGACCGTACATAAAACAATTGACCCCATAGGAACTACCTCCTTGTTGTTGTAGGATGGGCCACGCCAAAAGTTGGACTGGGGTTAAGCGGTGTAAACAGGCTCCACCCAATAGTTGAACTGCTGGCAACTCAGTTGAGAGTCAGGCGTGTAGTGATAATAAGCCCAGGGGTTACTAAATGGATGCTGAACAGGGCGGATGATTCCTTCAAATAAGAAAGTCTGGCAGCGGAGGCGATAAGTTTCCACTCTATATTGGGCAGAGGGAAGGTAGCGGAAAGATGGCATAAAATTCAAACAATTTAAACATGGGTACATTGTCCTCTAGATATGGAGCCATGACATTGTAAAGGTCGTGGTGCAGCTTCACTGCGGAGGTCATCACTATGCATATGTCATATTCAGCTAAAGTCCCTGCCCTAAGTATCATGAGAGCTTCCTCAGTAAATCAATCAGCAACCATGGCGAAGGTCTCATTATGCTGAAACCCAATGATCAAGAATTCAGCCTTTTGCTGTGACATCCTTGAAGTTCCTCCAAACAACTGCAGCACAGTATCCTTCACTACTTGATAGGTAACGGAACTGTTTGTAAGATAGCAAGTAACTTAGCTGGCGCTTCCAACATACAAGGTGGATATTAACAATTTAACTTTACACTGATCTGAAGCTCCTTCTGTTGCAAACTCAAATCGCTTAAAAGAATCTATATGTTCCCATCATGATCAAATGGAGGCATCTTATCTTACAAACCTCCTGCAGAAGTTCCTCCTCCATTGGAGCACAGTACCCAAGGTAAGCTTGATTTCCGCATATTTAACTGGTGCAGCATTTTGGGAAAATTCCTTGTCAAAGAAAGTTTTCTGAGACTTGGCCAGTGACTGAGGAATTTCATTGTTATGTGATTGATCAATGGGACCCCTGTAGTGAGCACCACTGTTATAAATTCAGCGGAATTGGTGAGATACGCCAAAGGGGTTTTGCACAGAGTTAATCCCACTGAGCAATAGGACCAATAATATGATGACCCTTTTCCTTAAAAAAAGTAATAAACTATTAAATAGGTAGCTTTCCCCAAAGACACTCTTTAATTTAAAATAATACTAGTAGAGGTACCCAGCGTTGCTTGGTTTATTTATTATTAGCTGATTTGAGTTGATTAATTGAAATTTTATACTATAGCTAGCAGAACCCAGCTGACGTTTTCCTGCATTTGTATTTATTTATATAAAAATGGATAGTCTTTATCTAATGTAGAATCTATAATTTGTTTGTAAAAATTTATAAAATGAAAGATGACTCATACTGATGAAATTCCATTATTTTTATTGGTATACATAGAATTTGTCGCTCCAAGTGATATCAAATGAAAGCATGAGTTGTATTTCCAAATATGCTCTAGAAGGTGCTTTGACTCTCAAGTAGCTCCAGCCACATAAGTAAGAAGTGGTTCTGGTGGCTCAGCCAGTGGTGGCAAATCGACTTTGCTATTGGAGCAACACATGTTAGGCGTTTCTTTCTGAAACTTTTAAGTGTGAAAATGTAAGTATCATGTAGCCATTGGACCAATGACAACATCATAATGCATTCTGCAATTGCAGTCTTTATGGTAATTGAATGCCACTTTCTTAAAACAATACTCATTTTTGATCAAGTCTCCCATGAGCGTTCAGCTTCACTTTGTGTGTCTTGCTCTTTAGGTGTTGCAGCAGCTCTTGAAGTAGAAGCCCTTGCTCAAATATATGAAACTTGTACATCATGCTGTTGATATGTTTCAGTAGCTCTTAAAGTAGAGGCTCTTTCCCCAGTCAGTTTTCTGGAGTGCATTTTTCTCTTCAGATGTTTCAGCAGCTCTTGAAGTAGAAGCTCTTGCTCAAAGATCTGCAACTCATACGTCATGCTGTTGAGATGTTTTGGAATCTCTTGAAGAAGAAGCTCGCACTAGTAGGTTTTTAATTCATACATCTCGCTATTCAGATGTTTCAGCAGCTCTACAGGCTGATAGTTGCCGCGCATATCTGGTTGATCTTCCAATGGTTTATTTTTTGTGTGGCATGTCAAATAATTTTCAGTATTAAATATTTGTTGTTGAATTTTAGGTTTTAAATAGATGCTCGCTGGTGCGTTTTTGCACCTAAACTCCAACAACTTGATTTGGGGGAAATTTTTACCGCCTGTAATAAAAATAACAAAACTTAAAAGGTTAATTTTTTATATATTTTTTATTGAGTGCAATATTTGGGATAAGAAGTGACCCCTATCTAAGTCAATGCTTGAAAAAGTAACTTGGTGCTTGGACCAAGATAGGCATCAATTTGATTTTAGCTTTGAGCCAAACTAAAAATATGGACATTCAACCTGTTGGAGCTCTCAAATCTCAGCTTATTGTGATGGAATGGCCAATGGAGAGTTCAAAGTAGGTAAGAGATGTCCATGAGGTAATGATTTAATATATTTAAGCCAATCACCTTGGGGATATACCAACATCCATTTTTATATAAATAGACAAAAATTCTAAACTTATATTTATTACTACGTTGGCTCATCATTTTTTTAGTTTTACTTACACTTGCAATATTAGCTCTAACTATATAAATAGTTTAAATGATAAACCATCTAGTACTAAAAAAATAGTTTAAATGTTAAAAAGTAACTAAATAAAAGTGATTGTGCCAAATTGAACAACTGAACTTTATAAAGTTCAAGTTTAGAGCCAAAAGCTGAGCTGATTATGATAGAGGAGGTATTTTTAGATCAATTGTGTTTTTGATTCAAAGTTTTGATTTTAATTAACTTCTAAGGAGCCAAATGACGACTAAACACTTAATGAAACCATTTAAAATATAAAATTAAATGAACATCTAACTGCTCATCTGTAATAGTATAGTGAATACCATTGAGAACATATAAGATTTTAACTTGTTACATATAAAACATTTTTTTATCATGAAATAATAATTTTATAAATTCATAAAACTCCTCCATGAAAAAGTACTTATGTGTGCCAACTCTCATGGTGATCGGTCAAACACTGTAGGAGTCTATAAAACATATATATAGTTAACCTACATCCATTTTTTATATATAGATATCTAGAAGATCCTTGCTGTTCCACTTATTCTAGACTATTAACAATACTCCTCTCTCAATCTACTCATCTTGCTGATATTTCAGCAACTTCAGTTGATACTGACCATTCTGCTTACTAATTTTTTCCACCACATTCTCATTGTGTAAGTCAGGGGAACATCCCCTGTGCGTAGATTGGTCACTCTTCTTGTTTCTGAGCTTTAAGGGTCCAAAGAGGGTGGCCATGCCCCTTGTCACCCAGGGCGACCTTGCCCATGTGGTAGACGAGCATTGGGTAAAAGCTTTCCCTCTCTGGACCCCACCCCCAGTACCTTTGTTCACCATGGCTGAACTCATTGGACAAATTTTGGAAATCTGTGCCAAGACTACTGAATAAAAGTTGATTGCGCTAAAACTGATGGAAATTAAGCCTGCCAATTGGAATTTGCATAACCAAAGAGGGATGAAGATTGAGTTATCAGCCAGAATCACTGATAGTTTTGATTCACCCAGCAGTGCAATCATCAAAATTAACCCCTCTCAAAATTGTCAGGAATGATCCCTGACGTGCAGGTAGTAACATTGGACACCATTGACAATATTTCAAAGCTTCCTTCTGCTAAATTGGGAGTTGCGACTGATACAACGCTTTTGACCAAATGAACGGCCCAGCAACTGGGCATTGGCGGATTGGGCATCACAAACCTATTCCCAACCGATTGGGATTGCCCCTATGTGGGGTGGCATTGTGGGATTCCCACTTCTCATTGGGCCAGACGCTGTTGCGCTAACCATCAGAAACGCAGTTGAGCCTTGGTTTGGGCATTTGAGGTCAAACCAAAAGCAACTTGGCCTGCCACCAAATCCTTCGATGTCAGTTCCTATTGAGCTTATCTGCCCCCATTCCTGAATAATTCGTCAGTTAGGTCAAACTTGAGGGACCTAATCCCTGGTTATTTCCACATCAATTGACCACTATTTAAACAGTTGCATTGCACTGAGAAAATTATTAGTCGATTTTTCTTTCCTTACTTTCCATTAAACTTCATTTCCTAAAATTTTATTTTTATGTGGTAATTAACCGCCCTTTCTGCTGGCACTCACACACCCCTCAGGGTTAATGGCCATATTTGTCTGGTATCTTATTATGTGCCTGTATGAGATTCTGGATCATCGGCAGTCATTGGTGAAACTTCTCTCCAGTTTCATATCCGTCATACCAGCAGCAGTGCCTTTGGCATTCTGGTTTGCCGTTCAGGTGCTCTGGAACCTCGGCTAGAAGGCCAGTTTAATTCTAACTTGCTGTTTGCCTGACACATTGGTTCTGACAGAGGCTACAATGTATTAGTTCATGATTGCCTTAATTAGAGGCGATTTACTCACTATTTGTTGTACATTGACATTTCGTTATTCATATTTTCTTGACATTACCTTATTTCCTGATTCAGTGGTGATACAATATTACTTTCTCAGCCTAATATTGCCTCATCCTAAGGTGCTTGAATAATCATAGCTCAGTATCATAATTGGAGTATTCTACCCATTTTGCCATTTTGACTTAAGGCACATTGTACAGTTATATCAGAATCACAACAGCTTTCTTAATGCCCAATTCAGAATTTAATCTTCATTTAATGGATGTGACGTACATGACTAGTTCAGAGTTAATATGTAAACCAGCAACGACAGCAGCTAAGGTATCATTCAGAGTCAGCATCTTCAAGGTTAACAACATTTGGGCTTCTTTATATAAGTGGTCAGCAAATTTGACAAGGGTTTATTTTGATACAGTGAAATTCTCAAGAGGGCCGTTTCTTCATACTCAGGCTCTGCTTTGACCCATATTCATTGATAAACACTTTCTTCATTTCTCTCCAGGTATGCAAGTCATCAATATGAGGCATCATAACCTCTTGAGCCATATGGCTTAAACAATTTAATTATGCTTAACCTTTTGATGTTCAGTACCACCTATCATCTCATCTTTATAAGCATAAGGAATGATGCAATACTACCTTCGCCAGGTGTAGACTTGTCCTTGAATGTAGGCTTTCAGATAGTGGTCTTTAATTCAGTAACAACAATTATTCTGGGAGCTTCAGATTTAGTAATCTAGGTTATTATATCGCTCTGTTCAACTTAGTGTTTCAGTCAACACATTTGGGCGTTTTGAAGATTTGGATGTTTCTTCATTTCATCCATGGTAATTCTTGGCGTAACATCAAACAGATTGATTTTTCTTTCAAGAATAACTTTATTGTTCTCCAAGTTCTTAACATGGATGTCCAGATCATATATTTGCTGGCGAGAAGATAAGCAGAATGTTTGCAAAAAAATGTTCTCATCCTCCAAGACTCCAATGCGCTGATTCAAGTCCTCATTTATCTCCTTGCATTTGGTGCTTTAAGGAGTATTGTTAACCTTGAATTTTAACTCTTTTAAGAAATTAGACCAGTGTTTCTCAGCTTCATTAAGGCGACGATAGACTTGGTTAATGTCCAGCAGAGGGATTTGCAATCAAGTCTCTCTTCAACTTATTGAGTTGCTCAGTAAGACTGAGTAGATGTCTGAGTTGAACACTTTGCAAGCCCTTGTTTGAGCTGAGCTACTTGAGAAATGATATTTTGTGACACTGATTATGGCTCAGAGAAACAATGGGCCTCCAACTCATCAATCTATCGCAGGTCTTTCTCTAGCCATGCCTAAAGGATAGAGATTTGCTGTTCCTCATGGTAACGGCTATAGAGCTTGAGCTGACATTTTACCATGAGCTTCATACTCCTGTTGGGAGCTCTTCAGCAAAGGCTTCAAGTAATTGCTTTATATTTTTGTTTGACTCCATTATGTCTTTTTGAAGCTGCTTCAAATTTTCCTCCACATACTTGATAACACCAGAATCATTTGTCCCCAATTTACTATGGAGCTGAATGATGTAGGAACGGTTTGCTACAACTAAACATCAGATGTCTCCTATACTTTGAGATGCTAAATCATATACTTGCTTGTAAGCCATCTGTAGAGCCCCTTGGTTATTGATATGATATTGGAGTTCCTCGTTATGAAGTCTTAGAAATTGCATGATATAATAGAGCGCAGGGTGTACAAATCGCATAATGTAGCATGATTTATTTGAACTTGATTCATAAAACTCTGGGAGAGAACTGGTTTCATACAAGTTCATGAGAGATCTGTACATGAAGGATGCCCTTTAATGGGTGCCTCTTTCTCCTAGGTTAATGATTCCACAAAGTAATTATTCAACTCCTTCATTAGTGATCCAATTAGAATGATGAGATTTGAGAATTGCCTTAGTATCTTCTTGAACTTCTTAAAATGTAATGAGGAGTAAACTTCCCATTTTATCAAATTCTTCACCATTTACGTTGTGCACCCAATGAGTGACATTATTGATTAGGTTATCTTCCATTGTGAAATTAATTAGTTGCAGGTAATTTTAAGCGTCAGCTGAGCCCCTGTAGCAAGCACCAGCCTGTAGGGCTTCCGTTTTTGAGCTTAATGATGGTATGCTCAAAGAACCAGACAGCCAACACTTTAGGCTGACTAATCCACAAGACAAGTATATTTTTTATATAAAGGGTGCCAAGTCACCGCTTATGTCTTTTCAGATAGAGTAACAATCTTATGGTAAGCACGGCTAAGTAGACTTATTGAAGTCAAGTACCAAAGCGAGATATAGAAATAATGAAGTAACTTTATTATAATATAAATCAATGTTTTTATGTTTAATTAACAATATAATCCACAAAAATATTAATGAAAACAATAGAGGGGAAATCCAGAAGTGAGTCTCTAGTCAGATGTTACATTCTGGATGTTATAATGCCTTTGTATCTCAATTTCAATATGGCAAGAATAGTGTGTTGAATACACAATTCAGATGAGACTATGTTTCACTTGGGTTGATCATTAAGCAGCTTATTGATTCCTACCCTTTTTTGGGTTAATCTTAATTTGTGGCCTTGTGTGCCATTACAAGTAGGTGTCACCTGACCTTCATTTGATCCATCATTTTGATGAGCCTGGAATCTATCTCGGGGTATTTTAGGCTTAATTGGTTTTGTGGAATTTTTTAAGTGTACAGAGCTTTAATGTCTATAAATTTCTCTAGGTAATTTATCAAGGTAGTGGACTTAAACACCCTCTTTTGCCTAAACATCGATTCAACTGAGAAATTTAAATAATCATATTTTTTCCTATCATGTCTGATATCAGGTTTCTGACAATGATGGAGGATGAATGACAGTAGAAGTGAACAAGATTATAAACCAAAATGGGATCAAACACTGATGAGTGCTAAACCAGACCAAAAATTCAAGGTCTTTGAGAGGGAGCTGAGCCATGTGAGAAAGTGATTAGTGGAAGAGAAAGACATATGTATTGGCTAAGTGCAATACTCCATCTTGGGGAGGAAAACAGCAATAAAGAAAGAAATAATTAGCAAATAATCCCTATATGTCACTGGCGTTATAGATTGGTCTTGAGTGCTTTCCAGCGGGCTTCATCAAGAATGTTTGACATGTGGGCCAGCATGGTGAAAGGAATACTGGTGGGTGGCTCATATAATATGCCTCCAATCATAGCCTTTAATGGGAGATATCAATATGAAGCTTTGGATATGAGGTAGTCATGCAATGAGAAAATAGTATCTTTAAGGTGACAGCTGTAATGACCCCGGTTCTTTCTAGTAACTGACAAAGGTATTGAGCAATACTAACCAGGAATTGTCCATAAACTGGATAAAATTTCGTTAGTTTTCTAAAGATTTGCATACCACTATGATGATGTTAAACTAGCCTTGGATAAGAGTTAAAATAATACTTAACCTTAACAATGACCCTTGAACCCAGGTGAGAGAAAATAGAGATTACCTAAGGTGACAGAGTTCATTATATATGGAAAAAGGAACTAATCATTTTAGATAATTCTACAAAATTAATTCAAAAGAATTTTGAAAGATATGTTATATTGAGCTAACGGAGTAAGAAGATATAATTAAGGAATGAAAATCTACTCAATTTATTTTAAAGTATGTTAATAATATTTTCTTATACTTGTTTAAGTCTTATGTAATTATTAGTCTGTAATAGTTGATAATTGTGATTTTAAACATAGGAGTAAATTATAAGGGTTTGGGTCAAAATATGTAATAACTATCAATGTAAGAAAGAAGTGACAATGGTCATCAATTGACATTATTCCAAAACCAGAAGGCCTGTTTTTAGACCTGATGATCTGGTTTTGATCAAGTCAAATTTTGATAAAATTGATTAAAATTTGGGTCCCTTTTTGGTCCAGTGTCTAGGATTCCAATCATCTGAATCACCTTTGTTCCGCCCTCCCTTCTTACTTTCCTTTTAATTTTTAAATAAAGTATGGAGTTTTTTTTAAAAAAAGTAGCTAGGATTCCACGCTTTCACCTTGGTACCAAGGTTCAATTCCCTGTGAAGAAGCTACACTTTTTACAGATTTATTTAGATGTGAAACAGGTGAATTACTCCGTTTGCTGGAGAATTACTCCGTTCAGAACCTCTAAAAATAGGGGTACTTTTTGAGGCCTGCGTTGGAGGGAATCTGACGTTGATGCCATATCAATTATTAAGTAGTTCCAGATTTTTTTTGGAGCTCAGATTCGTTGGATCCTTTGGAAGTTTAAAAAAGCATTAATTTATTAATAACTTTGCCCCAATTGGGTGGGCTTCTTCCCTAAAATTATTAGTATTTCTATTATAATTATTGTTTTGTTTGTCATTATTAATTCTAATAATAACAATGTGGTGTTCAGGAACATTCTGTACCGTCACATCACCCCCTTTGAAACAAAAAAGTCCCCTGATTTTCTCAGAACAATGGTGACAATCTTCAGCTGTTTTCTCCCACAGCTAGTGACATTTTTCCTGAAATTAATCGCCCATATAAAGCCAATTCCAACAAGCCCTTGGGGCAGAGACCAGAACCCCTAAGGGTCACCAATGACCTATATAAGGTCATTGACAAAAAATGGGTTTTGGCTTTGCCAGCCAGGGCTGAGGGAAATGGCTTGATTGATACACAAGCTAAAGTGGGAATCGAACTCAACACCCAAAAAATCACAAGATATGAGGTTTTGGAATCTGGCCAAATTTGAAAAATTTTGATTTTGTTGAAAAACAACAAATTTGTAGCTCATATCAGATTCCAATAACCACTGGAATCTTCATGAAGAAACCCCCTATAAATTTAGGCCCAAGATGAGAAAGGCTTTGCTTTTCTCAGATAAACTGATCCTTTTAATAAAATTTAGGATTTTGGCACATTTTCTGCACTTGGGTTTTCCGCATAAAAACTACTCTGCAGAGTTTTGCAATGGCTAGAGTCCATTTTCTGAACTGGTTCACCCCTCCTGTTGTACCTAAGTCCGCCACCTACTCCACCACCTATGCCACAGGCTCCACCTCCTCCTATTTCACTGCCTTTGCCCTAGATTTTTCGCCACCCTTCCAAGCTCCCAGGGCCTTATGTCCCTGATGCTTATGGCCAGTTTGGTGTGCGGTTTGTTCCACAGATCTATTTGGAAACACAATACTGATCATTTAGGACGTCTCTTCATTTTGTTGGGTCACTTGGCCTTGTTGGGTCACCTTTGGCCTGTATCTTTCCCTCCAGCGACCTCCTGCGCTCCAGTTTCCCTGACATTTGCCTTGTAGACTCTACAATGGGGTAATTCTTCCATTTGACCAGAAATTTATGTAGCCTCTGTACCAACTTACTGTCTAATACTTCTTCACCATAATATTCAGGATTTTTATATAGCGCAGGTGGAGGGGGAAAGTTTTTCTGGAAGTGCCCCTTTAAACAACTTGAGTTGAGAAATATAGATAGTGGGATGTGCTCATGATCCTTCTGGTAATGATAACTCAAAAGCCCCTAGGTTTACTTTTTTAATCTCTTTGTATTGTCCAATTCATATAGGACCAAACATGTTATGTGGTACTTTGGTATTAAAGTTCTAAGTGTAAATAAATACATAACTTTCCATTTTAATTACAGGATTGTCCCAACTTTTTTGTTCAAATTCTGTTATTAAGATTTTGCTGCCTGATCCAAACGCTGCTTAATGAGTTCTAAAATTCCAAGCTTGGATGATGGGGGCTCAAAATTGGTGAACTTTCATTGGAGGGATAGGGAATCCGTTGGATTAATAGCAACTTCTTTGGTCAGCATATTAAACTGAGGGATAAACTGATGCCACCATTTCATTCCTAACACTACAGGGTAAGGAAGATGATTCAGAGTTCAGAAGCTCTCATAAAATAGTTGTTCCTTTGACCAATTTGAAGAAGTTTTTCCACCCTCCAAAACACAGCAGTCTTAGTAGAATCCGCTAGAGACACTTTACCCGCTTCCTTTATAGGCAGATTCCCTTTTTTGCAATGCCCATTTAGATGTATTTCTCATTGGCCACGATGTCTATTAAAACTGTCATTTCTTCATGGTTTTGACCATTACTATTTTAAGTGTAAGAGATAAATAGGAGTAATGTGGAGAGTCTCCTCTATTGGTATAAGTTTCCTGGACTGGAGCTGATGATGCCAGTTGCTCTGAACTAGCCTGAATAGACCCAAGGGTGTTTGTTATGGCAACAAATTCATGATTTTCTTTAGAGTATGCAGATGTTATGCTTGAGGATGATTGATGAGATGTAGGGGTTCAAACTCTCCCTGGCAAAATTCCTTTCCTTTTATACTCTTGTACCCTTGGGCATACAAAAATCCGCTTAGTTTCTGCAATTTCAAGATGATGCTCTACATTTATAGCACATCATATCTTCTCCTAATCCTCAGCAATAGGCGTTGCCGCCATGATTGAAAGAAGGTCTGGGTGTAAGTTTTGTCTAAACATCCAAGGAAGCTGTGATGAACTAACCTTTGCTTCCCAGCAAGTGGATAAAATGAACATGCATAATCTTCTACTGACCCTTTCCCTAGAGTTGTTAAAAACAAAGCTGGCCAAGCTGCATCTGGATCTTCATCAAGACAAGCAAATTGATCAATCAACTGAAGATAATCATCAAGAGTTACAGCCAGAGTCTTCTGTTTATCCAGAAGAATTCTGATCCAAGTGGCAGACTTATTGGTTAACTCATTCAAACCTTGAGAAACCTGATCAGCAAAAGTAGGATCCCCTCCCAATGTTTTGGATAAGCGACCTTGGAAAAGCACTTTGTTAAAAACCTCATGAACTTTCTCCAAAGCCAAGGTTCCCAGAATGGGATGAATAGGACGGACTTGAATTATAACTTCTTCATGGTTGACAGGATCTGACATCCACCCCTTCATTATCTAAAAAATTTCATGCATCAAAAACACCAATGTAAAGATGGTCATCAGCATGGTAGGGTAATGTTGATACCAGGCAGGTAAGAGATGTTGAACAGGCATTTCTCTTGAAACTCTCACCACAGACCAAAACCTAGATGTGTTCTGTGTAATGTAATGGACCGGTTCTTTCCAGTAATGACAAAGGTATTGAGCAATACCAACCAGGTAATAGTCCATAGACTGGATAAAACCCCAAATAGTTTTTCAAAGGTCCGCATACCACTATGATGATGTTAAACCAGCCTTGGATAAGAGTTAAAACAATACTTAACCCTAACAATGATCCTTGAACCCAGGTGAGAGAAAATAGAGATTCCCTAAGTGATGGAGTTCATTATCCTGGAAAAAGGAATTCATCATATTAGATAGTTCATAAGATTAATAGCTAAAGGAATTTTGAAAGATATGTTATATTGAGCTAACTGAGTAAGAACATGAAATTGAGGGATGAAAATCTACTCAAATTATTTTAAGTATGTTAATAATAATTTCTTTGACTTGTTTAAGACATATGTAATTATTAGTCTGCAATAGTTGATAATTGTGATCTTAAACATAGGAGTAAATTATTAGGGTTTGGGTTAAATTACGTGATAACTACCAATGATGAAGAAAGAAGTTGTAATGATCATCAATTGACATTATTCCAAATTTGGAAGGCCTATTTCTAAATTAGATAATCTGGTTTTGATTGAGTCAATTTTTGGTAAAATTGATTGAAATTTGGGTTTCTTTTTTAATCCAGTACTTAGGATTTCACGCTCTCTTGTGGCGACAAGGGTTCAATTCCCTGTGGGGGAACCACTCTTTTTATAGACTAATTTTGTATACAAAATAGATGAATTACTCCATTTACTGGAGAATTACTCCATTTTGGAACCCTTATAAATAGGTATTCTTTTTGAGTCCCACGTTAAAGGGAATCTGACGTTAATGCTGGACCAATTATTAGGTAGTTTTTAGAGTTTTGGAGCTTGGATTCATCAGATCCTTTAAAGGTATAAAACGATTATGATTTATTAAGAAACTTTGCCCCAATTGGGTGGCTTCTTCACTAAAATTATAAGTTCCTTAATATAATTTTTGTTTTTTTTGTCATTATTAATTCTAATTTTAACAATGTGGTGCAGGAACATCCTGTACTGTCACAATAGTTGAAAGATTCTTGTAACCAGAAGAAAAAGGATGATGAAAGTTGGTGGAGGCAAGTAGCTTTGTGGCCCAACTACAAAGGACTTGACAGGTAATAAAAAAAGTAGACTAAAGAATTTTGGTTTATAAACGGTCAAGATTGTCAGGGTTGAGGGATTCAGTAAGAGCCTTTTTAACTTTTCATTTTAGTTCTTAATACAAAAGTTCAAAATGCTCACAATTCCTGATAGTTAATTAAATTAAAAGTACCAAAGGCTTTTTAATATTGGCCTAACTGAAACAGAATCTGGAAGCAAATCTGAATTAGCACAAAATGACTGATTACTAATAGAAGAAGTGGATTCATTAGGATCAATGATTATTATGGGATTATCCAATAACAGAACCAAATTCAGAAAAGCGTCTAAGTCCAATTTGCAATAGGCAAATGAGGGATAATTGACTGCGGCTCATTAGAGATACTACCAATCCAGTTTCTTTGGGCAAGGAATTGTTTAAGTAATTCAGTGGAAGGACTAACCAAATCTACTCAATTTGAAGCATGTGCCAAGGCAGGACCACAAATAATATTCCTTCAAACATGACGTATCACTCAGAAAAGGTGGGCATTTTTATTCGAAATATTGTCCAGATAGTGTTGGTACTGGGAGCCAGAAGAAATTAATATATGATCAGTATAATCTGGTCAAGGCAGGGGTCATTGGAATTTTTATAATTTTATACATTATCCATATCTTTATAGATTAAGCTCTAATTTATTTTGATACTGTTGGGAAGTTGATATGACTGGATGATATGCTACCCATACTGAAAGATTGGAGGGGGAATCGATATGAGTCTTTAGATTTATGTAAAATGGGCATACAATCATAATTGATTAAATGATGACCATTTGGCGAATCAAGAGGATTTATGCCAAGATTTGATACAAACAAGAGTTTTTAGAAAAGGAAAAATGAATTAATGACTACCAAGCTGAGGATGCATCCAGCTTGGGGAACTGAGATATAAAGAGTCACACAGAGGATTGAAAACGAACTTTTTCGTGTGGTTGAGTAATTGCATATAAGTCTGCAATTTATATTAATAAAGGGTGAAATAAGGGACGATAGCTCCATATGTAAATTTATTGAGTTTATTAGTAGAGTCAGTGATCTTCATATCATCCTATTTGGTTGCTCAGTGGCTAATACTTTGTGTAAACTGACTTGGCGGAATCAAGCCTAGACGCCAAGAATTAACAGTGGTGCTCACTACAGGGGGCCTCTGGTCAACTTTAGTCATAAAAACAATAAAAGCGATGACAAGCCCTCATTTGTTCCAATATGATTTGATTGGGTTCCATGCGCGTTATGCTGAAGAAGCATGAGAGGCACTTAACAATGAACTGACATTATTTACTGTGACCAAACCAGGGGATGATGAAGTTATGATCAATTTGCAATTAGAAAATTGCCCTGAGCTGATGACCAACCAACAAGGAGGCTCCACAAATGTGACTCCTCAGCAGTTGTGGAATACATGGAGTCGTCATGTGCACATGACATCATAATAGGGACCAACCCCAAATATAAGGCTGGGTGCCAGGAGGCCCAAAAGGTGAAGCTCCAGGCCCTCCATGACCTGAGGCAGACCCTAGACCAACGCTGGGTAAGGACAAACTATGCCCATGTTGGTACTAATGGGGTGCCAAGTGCCCAGCCCCTTATGTCAATCCAGGTGTTAAAATGGATGATTTACCGAATGAACATGGATGGTTCAATTTGGTTTGTCAAGGAATAGGGTTTCAAAACCCGTTCCATTTATAAAACAACCTTTTCAGGTTGAATCCAACTTCAGTTGATCAATTGAGTGAAGTCAGTTTTGGCTTATTCTACCAATTTGAATGGCAGCGTTGCCCTATTGGGGGGCTGGTGCTTGGGCCCTCTGCAGCACATCCCTAATTCCCAGCCAAACTTAAATATGTTTTCCCTGACCAACATTTTTTGTTGGTCAACTTCCCAAATAAACCTTTTCCCATTTACATTTTTTTAAATTTTATGATATTCTGAATGCTCCTGTGCACAAACCTCTTTGAGGAGGTCTTGCGCTCCGTTATTCTTGCCATTGCAAGTACATTGCAGCTCTCACCTCGTGCACCATTTGTTCGCCTTGGTTCCCTCCAACCTGGGTCGCTTAGCCCCATTTGATATGTGCACCGCGTCGCTTTTGATGGGGTTTTTAATTTAAAACTCGCCTTTCTATGCCTAAGCTGTTATTGCTCCAGCACCCTCTGCTGGGCTCTAATGACTTTGGCACTAATGGCTAGTTCCCAGGCGTTAGCCTTGTGCACTGTGCACTGCCATGCCGGGAACAGAAGAGTTATAGACACTCTCCTTACAGGAGTGGCTGTTGCGCAGATATCGCCTATATGAAGATGAGGCTGAGGAAAACGCACTGAGTTTATTCTATAACCAATGAGACCAAGAAAATTGGTACGCCCTGTACATGTCTTATTTGGATGCGACTACAATGCGGTTGGCTTGCCACCTTGGTACCTATGGAATTGAGGAATATCTAGTTGCTTATATGCAACCATCAATTGCCAGCTACTGTGTGTGCTGGCTCGCCACAATATAGAAATTGGAGATGTATTACAGTTTGCTTGAGCACAACAAAACGATACTTGCCTCTTGCTCAACTGCCTTTATCATTCGTTTTCAGAGGTACAAGGGGCGCTGGTACTGATGGACCATCACATGGGGTACATCCACCATTGGTTGGACCTTTTGATACCATAGTTAAATTTAGAACTACCTCGAGTAATAAGAGTACTGCTGGACCAGCATGGCCTATCAGCGGAGTGGATTCAGGATGTAACAACGTTGGGAAATAATACCAAGCGCTTTATGATGGAGCTAGATAAATGGGCAGAGGCTCTCGAAGCTGTGATTGCCCAGATTAAGGAAAAATGACACTGATGGAATGGCAAGTGGCGGACCAAGTTGACTCTTTGTCAGCTGAATTAACCCAACTTTGCATCGAATGAAGTGCCCAGCAAACGGCAGTTAATGCAATTATCCTTTGGTCAACGTCTCCAGAATATCTTTAGCTTATTCGTCAGGTTACACAACTAGAAGTTGTTAGTCAGGCTAAGCACCAACGAGACTTCCCTCTTCTGATTGGTGAGACAAGAGAGTATGTGGACATGCAAGGGCGCCTTGATACCCTTTGATGGGCCAATGATGAATTGGTATGGGAACAAGACTCCCTCATAAACAAATAAATGACACCAATCAACAAGTGGATAATGCTAGCTGGCAGCAAAACCACCTTCAGAAAATAATCAAAGAGGTCCTATTGCAATTACAAGCTATGGAACAGAAACTGAACTTTGAGAGGGAATTCATCTGGGAGTTGCAACATCATTATGAAACACTGCAACAGGATTTTAGGATGGATGGTGTAAATGCTATTCAGTTAAAGCGGAGCAGTTGATCAACGAACAGTTAGTGGGGCATGCCGAAGCTGGGGGAAATGGGGCAGTTGGTGACGATTTGGGAAAAGAATGCTATAAATCAGCAAATGAATATCCATCAGGCGGTACAATGGACCCCCCACGCAACACCACTTCTTCCAAGTCCTTTTTGATGTATTTGAGTCCCTCCGGCCAGCTGTATGATAACGCACAAAGGGATGGTTCCTGTATTCGCTCCTAAACTAATTTGCCTGCTCCTTGTGGCAGGAACCTGGAGCAAAGAAAATTTTTTTCAAATTGAGAAATTACCTCCTTTCAGTCATGATGGGAATCTACACAGTTACTTTAAACGTTTTGAATTCGCTGTGGAAGGGGCTACTGATCAACAAAAAGCAAAACTGTTGCTGTCCACTTTAGATGTGGAAAGCGCTGATTAAGTTACCTGCTATCTTCCAAATAGCTCGGTATCCTACTGAGAAGTTAAAGCAATTGTTCTCTGGATGTTTGGGGGCGCTACCAAGATGGCTCAATGGAAAGCTGAATTTATGACTATACAGTTTCGCCAAAATGAGATCCTGTTAGAATTCGCTGCACATTTTTTGGCGGAAGCACATGTCCTACTGGGAGCTAACATTTTATCCGCTGAGGATGTTGGTATAGCAATGATGGCGGCTGTCAAACCACATTGGGAACTATATAACACTATGTCTCACGTGTTGGATGGAGATGCCAGACTTATTAAAATCGTGAACACCTTATGTTGACTCTCTGCCATAATCAGTGCCCCCAACATAGCCCAAAAAATCTCTGCTGTCTCCACTCCAACCTCTTCAGGATATAGGCTGCAGCGACTGGGTTATTAGTTGCTGGAACGTATTTGTACCTCATACAAGTCAGTGGACCCTTTTC